>JAYJMB010088863.1:0-18760 GCA_036873735.1 Pouteria campechiana | reverse complement strand
AGGGTGCTCGCCGTCCTCGCTACCTTCGCGTCGGGGTAGGCGGACGACGCGCATCGTGTCAGGCCGGATTTGCGGCGCGCTCTTGGTCGTGATGGTATGAGTTGCGCGGCATCCTAACCGCGATGGTCCCTGTCTCCACGGCGGGTCGTGCTACCTGAGTGCACGTCGTGTTGGCGTTCCCCTCCAGCTCCTCGACATGTCAGCAGGGGGGGGGGTTCCTGTAGCCTGCCATGTCAGCAAGTGCATGGCGTCCTTGTGACACAGCCTGTCGGAACCGGTCGGGCAGGTGTGCGACTCTGCCGTCATGCAGCGCGTCGCTGCCGTCATGGCATGCCGGCGTGTCGATGTTGCTGGTCCGCACATCCCGCCGCTCGCCGCTGCCGTCGTGACGCGCCAGCGACAGCGTCGTGCCATCGCTGCCGATGCTGCTGGTCGTGGGTGGAGGGCCACCGCTGGTCGGAGCTGGCCGTTCGGGTGGCCATGCGCCACGGTCGGACGCCGCTGTTGCTATTGGTAGCGAGACGTGCCACCTGCCACGTCGCCGTCGCTGGTCGGTCGTCGAGGTGCTGCTCCCTGCTACGTCACTGTTAGCTTCCGTCGCTCGCTGGTCAGGGGTCGTCATCGCGTGTGGTCGGATGCCCTATTTGTGGCTGCCACAAAACAGGGCAGCCGACGCACGCCCATGTAACGACGTCTACGCCGCTGCTGCTTCCTGCCGTCGACTTTGGCTGACCGGAGGACTAATCAGATCCGGCCAAGTGGCCGAAACTAATTTTACCGCACCGGTCCTCCACTTTGGTGACCGGAGCTGGCCTGCCATCGCCGGACGGGTCGACTTTTGCTAGCCACCAAACGGCCGCGCGATCTTGCCGGCTGATGGTCGGACGGCTGATCAGACCCGTTCGTCGGGGTCCCCATGTCGGGTTGACATTTTTGATGTCCCCTCCTGCGTCGTGCGGCCGATTCGCCTGCCGGAGACGCGGGGCAACCTACCAACGCCTGCTACTCGCGCTACTGCCGGCGACGGGGCGCTGCTGCCGGCCGCCTGCCACCATGCCGTCACCGCTCGTGAGATGCGTCTCCGCCAAAATCGTCGCCGGTGATGTTACCCAGCGCCGACGTTGCTGCCGGCGTCTCCATCGGATGCTCTGTTTGCGGCTGCCAGGAAACAGGGACACCGCGTCCCATGCTGCCAGTGCGTTTTCTCGTCGCCGACGTCGTCCGCTTTGCCGGCGACGGTGTTCGACTCCGCTCGTGGCCGAATTTGCCAGCGTCGCGGTGGCGTCGCCGTCAGCGACATGGTCGCGTTCGTGCATGAGTGGACGGTATGGTGCTGCTGCCACTCGGCCCGACCCGCCAGCGTCGACTGCAAGACGCTCCACGCCGACAGTGCCGCCTGTTCAGTCGGAGGTGCCGCCTAGTTGTGGTCGTCGGTTGGCGAGGCTGCACCGCGTTGCTGCCATCAGCGTGATCATCCAGCAGCATAGGTTAGCTGGACGATCCATGCCGACCGACCCAATCACCCCATTTATTTTATTTCGTGGCCAACAAGTGCTTCTAATTGTCCAAGCTTCATTCACCTATAAAACCGAAGTTAGAATCTCTTTATAATCTTAATCTCTTGATTTTCACTTAATCACAGTATAAGATTTTTCTTCCCTATATTCCCACATACTTTTCTTTAACTCATCTCCCATTAATATAGATATTCAACTACTGGGAGATAAATTCTCAAAGGAGGTTAAAGAAAATGTCAAACTACTTCATTTCGAGATCTTTGTAACTATCTGCAATGGTATCAAAACCATCAATGTTTTACCCAAAACCCATTGATGATTTATGACAAACTATCAAATTTTTCCTTCATAGAAAAATCCATTGAAGTTTAACTTCATTTGATATATCCCTGACTCCAAATCCATCAAGGTTCACCATTTATCAACTTTGCCTGATTTGAATCCATCAAGGTTCACTAATTGCCAACATTGCCAGATAATTCCCTGACTCCAAATTCGTTGAAGTTACTGACTAATACGATGATGGATTTCTCTGCTTAACATCTTCCATCCTTAACCTATTTCTAAAAAATTTTTTACATTCTATCCATCACTTCACACAACCTGATTATATGTATTTCATCACATTTATATCAATCTACTCTACATCAAATATATGAATCATTATTAAACCACACAGTAAAACAAATTTCATCCAAGTTTGTTCATTATCAAAATAGAAAATAGAAATCAAACAGAAGTTTTGCTCTTGACTCATGTTTGCAATTATTTCCAAGAAAATTACAATCGCATTGGGTTGGTCCATTCCTTGTCACACAGGTGTTTCCTCATGAAGCGGTTGAACTAAAGAATCAAAAAGATAAGAGCACCTTCAAAGTTAATGGTCTTTGAGTTAAGAGATACAACAAAGATGATGTGCCAATGCAACTAAATGAAGTGTGTGAATTTGAAAATTTGTAGGAAAAGGGAGTTCATCTTGTCCAGACATTAAATAAAGTACTTCTTAGGAGGCAACCCAAGCTGTTTTA
Organism: Pouteria campechiana; assembly: GCA_036873735.1. Lineage (NCBI taxonomy): Eukaryota > Viridiplantae > Streptophyta > Magnoliopsida > Ericales > Sapotaceae > Pouteria > Pouteria campechiana. The sequence continues at coordinate 16,215 of JAYJMB010088863.1, read as the reverse complement.
TTTTTTAGTTATTTTAAATTCTTAGAAGTAGTATGTTTTTGCATTAATGAAGTATGCTAGTTGCATTGGTTTCTGTAGATTTGATTGAATTTTTAAGTTGTGAAATTACATTGCTATTTTTCTATTTGTTATACTTAGTAAATTGTTGTTTTGTGATTGATAAGTTAAGCTCATGGATGAGGGAATTGGGGAGCAAAACAAATGAAGTTTAAAGAAAGGAATCAATAGTGTGCATTAGAGAAATGGGAAAACATAATGGAAGCCAGCAGTATTCGTGTCGTGGCTCCAATTTGGGCATCGCCAATGCCAAAAATTCATGCATTACAAGAGGAGTCGACAGCGTTGGTGTCACAACCCCAATTTGGGTGTCGCTGGCACCAAAAATTTGTGCATTATAATAGGCGTTAGCAGCATTGGCATTGCAGCGCCCATTCTAGCTCTGTCGATGCCCGAAAAACCATCACAATACAAAGGTGGCAACATATTTTGGCATCATGGCCCCATTTTGAGTGCTGCTAGCACTGAAATTTCTTTGCAAACCATTCTTAGCAGATTGCTCAGCACTGTAGCACCCATTCTGGTACCACTAATGCCAAACTGTCCTTAAGTAAAACATGCCCAATTTCCTCTTAAACCCTACACCGACGCTGCCTCCCTCATTTCATCTCCCATTTCATGTGCTCTTACTTTACACTCTCCTTTTCTCTCCAAAACCTCTCTTCCTAACCCTAAGCCCCATTTTTGCACTCCTCAACTCAAAGCTTCATCATCAAAACCTTCCTTCTTCTATCAACCTCCTTGGATTCACCTTAATAACTCCACCCATTCATCATCTTCCTCACTCCTTTCTCAAAAGTTGGGTTCGACGATTTGATGAGTAAATTCTTGCAATCAAGTGTAAGCCACTTTTAGCAACTCAAACCTTCTTATATTTGTATTCTTGGTGGATTGCATCATACTTGTGGTGGATTATGAAGAAATGGAGATGGGTTCATGTCTTTGGGAGAAATCTTTTCATTGTTGTGCACACTAAGTGTTTGAGGAATTGTTTGACATAAAGGAATTGTTTGACATAATGTGTATGGGGTTTCTCTTTGGCAAAGGTTGTAAGGGTGCATGTGTGAAAATTGGTTGTGTATTGAAGTGGAATTTGAAGTCCCATTAAGTCAAACTTTGAGAAAATTCCAAGTGCCTACTAATTATTTATGGAATTACCTTAATGAAGGAAGAGACATTTTTTTATGGTGTATGCATGAATTTTTGCTTGTGCTTGTTACTATTTCTAAGTGAAGTGAAATTGTGTGATTATGTTAAGAGGAGCCTTGGTAAATTTACTTCATTTTGGTTGCTCAAGGTGGTTTGATATTGCATTTTTTGTATTATTATCACCATGCCTTCAAAGAAATCTACTTCTACTGGACCCTCAAAGAGATGGCGCACAAGAGAGTTTGATGCACTAATTCAACCCACATTTTCCAATGCACAAGCTGAAGAAATCTATAGGCAATCTCTTGTAGATCAGGAAGCCATTAGAGAATGAAGCATTGATACGACGTATAGTGACATAGCTAATCTGATTCAAACCCAGAATTGGATGAGGTTTACAGCTCAACTTGGCACTACAGTGGTGCCAATGATCTGAGAATTCTACGCTAATGCTAGAGAACAATACAAAGCCAACCCGAGGGAGTTGAAGGCACTTGTGCATGGGAACATGGTGCCATTCAACTGATCTGCCATTAACCAAGTATATGAGCTTGCAGATATTGAAACAGATGAGTACTCAGCTTAGGTAGAGCAAGGATCCGATTATGATGCCATTGTCTCTTACCTTGCTAAATCTAGTAGCATGTGGAAGACCAAGAATGACAAGGTGATTAGTTTCCCAAGAGGGCACTTGGAGGCGATGAGTAAGGCTTGGCACTACTTTATATTAGCTAAATTGTTACCATCAAACCATATGTCTGATGTGACAAGAGAGCGAGCCCTTCTCAATTATACAATTCAGATAGGACTGTCTATCGACGTGGGCTGGGTAATTGAGCATCTCATCATTTCCTTCATTACAAGGAGGCTCATAAGCAGACTGGGACATCCTGTACTTATCTGCCAGTTGTGCCCGATGGTTGGAGTTCCTACCAATACTAAAGGGGAACTCCAACAACCTTTGTCAGCAATCACTGATAGTAAAACCCAAGACACTAAGAGGAGAGTGTTCTTGGAAGAGTGGAGTAAAGTGTTAACTCGAACCACTATAAAAGTTCCTGTGTCGTATTTAATTATATATTAATTGAGTGATTAGATTAGTTACTAGAGGGATGTTTAATCCTAAAGGATTTTGGCAAAATTTTAAGTACCCAATTCACTCCTTTCCTCTTAGGTATTTACCTAAGCTTCGAGACTAACACTGACAACCAAGGATAAGAAAGGAAGCAAGAATGTTGTAGCAAATAATATATCTAGACTGGTGGAAGTAATTGACTTTGAGCAAAGCAAAGAAAAAGAGGCCACTCCCATAAATGAGATCTTTCCTAATGAGCAACTATTTTTAGTATAGGGAAGTGAACCTTGGTATGCTGACATTGGTGATTTATTTAGTCAAGAGAGTATTTAATCTAATTTTAAATTTGCAGGGAAGGAAGAGGTTGCTATCTATAGCAAAACATTACTTCTAGATGATCCACTTCTGTTTAAACTTTATTCGGATCAAATCATTCGACATTGTGTACTTCAGGATGAATAGAAAAGCATTTTTAGTCACTACCACACATTTAGCTATGGAAGGCATTTTGGAGGAACGAAGACTGCTCTCAAAGTTTTCCAATCTGACTTCTACTGGCCAACTATTTGCAAGGATGCTCATGCCTTTTGTGTAAAGTGTGATAGGTGTCATTGGGAGGAGAGATGAGATTCCACTTACAAGTAATCTGGTTGTTGAATTATTTAATGTATGAGGCATTGATTTTATGGACCCATTCCCACCATCTAATGGGAACATATACATTCTACTTACGGTTGATTATATTTCTAAGTAGATTAAAGCAATGACCACTAAAACTAATGATACAAATGTTGTGCTTAGATTCTAAAAGATAGGATTTTTTCTAAGTTTGCACTTCAAGAGCAATCATTAGTGATAAAGGTATTCACTTTTATAATAAGGTTCTTAATGCTCTATTGAAAAAGTACAACATCACTCATCGAGTGGCAACACCTTATCACCCATAAAACTTGGGACAAGTTGAAGTCAGCAATCGACAAATCAAAGCAATTTTAGAGAAGATAGCGAACACTTCAAGAAAAGATTGGGCAATGAAGTTGAAAGATATATTATATTATGGGTGTATAGAACTGCATTCAAGACCCCAATTGGAATGAGTCCTCATAGACTTGTCATTGAAAAAGCATGCCATTTACCTTTGGAGTTGGAGCATAGAGCATATTAGGCAATTAAGAAGCTAAACTTTGACTTACAAAAGGCAAGTGAAGAGAGAGAGAGAGCTTCGATTAAATGAATTCGAGGAAATAAGAGATGAAGGTTATGAAAATGTCAAGATTTACAAGGAGTGAATAAAGAGATATCATGATCAAATCATTTGCAAAATATGCATTGAATGTGGAATGAAACTTCTGTTGTATGACTCACGTTGCGTTTATTTCCAAGAAAATTGTTGTCATGCTGGGTTAACCCATTCTTGTAACTCAAGTATTTTCACATGGCCCTGTTGAGTCGAAGAACCTAAAGGATGGAAGCAAGTTCAAGGTCAATGGTAATAGAGTAAAGAGATATGTGAGAGATAACTTGCCAATGTAATTGAATGAAGTTATTCGATTTCAAAATCCATGAAGGAAGAATTCATTTTACACAAACATTAAATAAAGTGCTTCTTAGGAGGCAACCCAAGTTTCTGAAATTTCTTGATTTTCCTAGCATTAATTTAGTGATTGCATGTTCATTATGTTAGGTGGATTTTTAGCTAGTTCATCTTTTACACTTAAGGTAGATTTTTAGTTGAATGCTTTGTAAAATGTTTCTATTGTAGGATAGGTGCATGATATGCTCCAAGTTTCAAAATTTCAGAAGCTTCAATGATTCAAAGTGTGCACGGCTTCATTAACACCACTTTAAAGGAACATGTTGAGAATGCAATATCAATTCATTCATGGAAGCCCTCGATTTTAATCATCTTTCATTACTTCGCATTGAGAAAAATGTTTAGTTTATGTTAAGGAGTATTTGGGATTTGAGTTCAGTTTTTTTGGTAATTTTTTATTGAATTTAGGTATAATTATTTTTTTGATGAGCTACACTTTCTAAGGACTTAGCCTATCAACTTTACTTCTCTTATTATTATCAATATTGTCAATTATTATTTTTATCCTTATATATAAAAATATAGTTATTTTTATATTTATTTACTTTAGTTTTAATAATTATGCTTTATCACTTGATATAATTCTCTCTATTTTTCTCTCTTTTATGTCTTTTTTTCACTTCATTTCCCATCCTCAAACAAAAAAATACAAATAATATTTCTTCAAAATAAAATTATATGTTTTAATGGTTAAGATTTTACCATATTGGTTGATAAATTCATATCTCATAAAATTTCGATAATTATGATTACATGTACAATGCCTTCAGAGGATATAGAAGAGGTGGATAGATGATTTAGATTTTAACGATATGATACATGGAATATACTCATTTGGCTTCACCTTCAAGTTCTTGCAGTTGGTACATCTGATTCCCCTATTTAACCTGCATATGAGCATGGTAACAATAGGCTTCTGCTCAAGTACCCTGTTGAGTTCCCTCTAGTCAATCACCATCTCTAGAAAGAAACCAACTTAAAAGAGGTTTTTCCAAATGCTGGCCCATAGTTTGCTAACAATCATAAATGCGTGCCTAAGTTTAGAGGTTTCCCAAATGCGTGCCCAACCTTCATATCCCATTTCCAAATCAGTGCCCATATCACTGGTCCTCGCCAAATGACCGATTTCCAAAATGGCATGACCAAAATACCCCAAACAGTCTGTCTTCCTTCTGCACTGCGGACATGGTGAAATCCAACAACACTCTCAATGCGACGAGTGCGGACATGGATAACTTGAAAACGATCTTCTCTAAGGCTCCTGTCTATGACTTCTTCATGAATCTAGTGATCGATCTTGAGAAGAAGCGGACTATGATTGATGACATCGCCAATTCTTCAAATCTGCTGCTGCACGTGGTGAATTTTTTGAATATCTTGTTGGATACGAAGAGGATCAATTTGATAAAGGATATCGTGAAGGAATTCGAGCTAGTGTACAACAAGCTGATGGACATGGAGATGGTGGTTGTGTCATCTGTGGTGAAGTTGGAGTCGCATCACCTGGCATAGATCGTGCAGAGCATGTAGAGGTTGATCGATCCGTCACTGGTGGGGGGCTTCATGATCTACTACGATAGCTCGAGCTCAAAGTTGATCGACATGAGCGTGAAGAAACAGCTCGACGAGATCTCCGACACTCTTAATCTCGGCGAAGTGGTTGAATCTCTTGCTAGTTGAGGAAGTGTAATCTGGGTCGTGTTGGATCCAACGACAAGTGTTTGTTTGTTTGTCTTTGTGAAAGTCTTAACCTAGTCTTTGTGCGTTAGGGGAAACAAGGCCATGATGCCAATTTTACTTAATATCAGTTGGATTCAGACATTAGGTTAGACTCGTTAATCTATTTAGTGGTGAAGATTGCTTTGATCAGTGGGCCATTCGAATGAAGAAGTCTTTAGGTTTTCAGAGCGGATCTAATTGTAATGGAACATTTTGACTAAAGGGGGAAATGTAATAGGAAGGGAATTTGGTCTTATCCAATGGGCATTTATATATATTTTGCACAATGGTTGTTGAAGATGAATGCAGTTTGTGTTGTTTGATTCCAATGCAAGCCGATATATCAAAAATTTCAAAATTCCGAACATCGTGGCAACCGTTCCCATTGCATTCAATAACATTTGCAATTATCAACATTACTTTCCTCCTGTATTGGATAGTGTCTCTTTGTATGGGAGTTCAATTTGATTTGTATTTCCAATTTGATTGATTGCAGAGAGATGGCTTTTCATGGAGCTTTTTGATTGCATGGTTTGGTTTCTAAGTTTGTATAATTTGATTTTTTTTCTTTTCTTTCTTTCCTTTTTTTTTGTTTTTTCCCCATGTACAATAAGAAGTTTATTATAACATACAAACACTTCATCTCATCTGTTTGATCAAAGAATATGACTATGAAATTTACAACTATGATACATATGACTACAAATTTACAATTTTCACCCACATTGAATGTAGAGAAATGACAAATTCTCTCATTCATATTTCTTGAGAGATTTTATCACACTTTATACACTATATTTTTATAACAAAAAAACAAAAAAAAAGACTATTCCCACGTCATAAAGAAAAGACTGTTGGGTTCTTACAACTAACCATATAGATGACATCCAAAATCATTATTGTTCAATGTTGACAATTCATAGTTACTTGTTAAACAAGATAATGGGTCATTCTAGAATAGTTAGAACATGAAGGTAGAAACTTGGGCTAGAAGTATGCCACTTGAGCAGTACAAATGATCAATCATATTTGCAGCTCTCTTCTGGCAACCAGATTGCAAATGAAAACACAAGTCAATCCCCACACTCAACATTAGCAATGGAATAGAGGATTCAAGTGCGGTGTACTGTGCTAATATTGACAAAACATAAGACCATTGCAATCAATAGTTAGAGGTCCTATGATTGAAAGAGACCTCAAATCCAAAGAGGTTTAGCTATTGTGCTAGCATCTCCTCCATACTTTTCTTCTCAGCAACACCAAGTCATAATTTATTGCTTTTGGAGCTCCATGAAATTAAAACAAAAAAATTCAGCACTAATATAATGCCTCTAAATAAAATATTATCATTCCTTATCTGTATCTAAAAACATGAAGAGCTATCAAGGAGCAGAAGATCACAAGACTATGTTGAACTAGTATTTTAGATAGAGATTTAAAATTCATATTGTAAAATTGGGTTCTCATAGGTGTTGGAGATTAGATTGGTTTGGCATATCCATGTGAGTGTTTTTATGTCCAAGCTGCAAAGGGAATCACCTCAACCTCTGTTTTATAGAGAGATGCACAACATATACTAATGATGATGACTTCACAATGAGTTGCTTCTTTCAAAATAAACAAGAAGCAATCACAGGTCTGAACACAGTACTTAATTAGAGGATTGGAAGTTTGTTATTCCCATCACTTTTTACCCATCTCAGCTCATTGATGGGTAGAGAATTGAACAGATGAAATATCATGACAAAATAAGAAAAACCTTTAAATAGGAAGTGATTACAATTTTTGATCTGAAGTAATTAATTAGCAGATAGAAGTTAGCTAGCCCCACATGTAATGCACCTAAATTGATCTTAAGCCCCAAAAATGAACATGAACATGTGCAAAGATTTTCATGAAGCCACTAACACCTAACTTCTAAATGTAGGGAGTCAAAACACTAATGTAAACCATACCATGCACTCTATTGGCAATGACCACATAAACAGTAGCCTAGAACACTTCTAATTATTCAATGTGCTGGGAATTAATTCATGTCCCCACACTACATGATGTACACAACATTCATACTGTAGCACTAATAAGCTTGGGGCATGCAATACAAGCACCAATTATACTGCATAGAAGGGAAACTAAATAACTAGTCTGCAGTGGTTTGCTAATCTAAAACTACAATGAAGACAACATGCTAGTCGATGTGAAATGATTTAGATATTGAAACAGAGATAAGCTGATAAACACTACACAAACTGAATGTTTGTAATCTATTTCCATCAAGCATCCAATCGATATTAAGTAAAATTGGCATCATGGCCTTGTTTCCCCTAATGCACAGAGACTGAGGCAAGACTTTAACAAAGACAAACAAACAAACACTCGTCGTTGGATCCAACATGACCCAGATTCCACTTCCTCAACTAGTAACAGATTCAACGACTTCGCTGAGATTGAGAGTGTCGGCAATCTTGTCGAGTTGTTTCTTCAAGCTCATATCGATTAGCTTTGAGCCCGAGCTGCCGTAGCAGATCGTGAAGCTTGCCACCAACGACGAATCAATCAGCCTCTGCATGCTCTGCTCAAGGTGATGCGACTCCAGCTTCACCATAGATAACACAACCGCCATCTTTGTGTCCGTCAGCTTGTTGTACACCAGGTCGAATTCCTTCACGATATCCTTTACCAGATTCCTCCACTTCGCATCCAATAAGATGTTCAGGAAATCCACCATGTGCGGCTGCAGATTCGAAGACTTTGTGATGTCATCGATCACCATTCACTTCTTCTCAAGATCGATCATCGAATTCATGGAGAAGTCGTAGACAGGAGCCTCAGAGAAGATCGTCTTCAAGTTATTAAAGTCCGCACTCGTCGCATCGAGTGTTGTTGGATTTTGCCACGTTCGCAGTGCATGAGGAAGATAGACTGTTTGGGGTATTTTGGTTATGCTGTTTTAGAAATTGGTCATCTGGCGAGGACCGGTGACATCGGGTACTGATTTGGAAATGCGATATAAAGGTTAGGCATGAATTTGAAAAAACCCAAAACTTAATTACGCATATGCGATATAAAGTTAGGCACGGATTTGAAAAAACCAAAACTTAGTCACGCATATGGGATTGTCAGCGTAGTTCTACGGTACGCATTTGTAAAAACCTCCCAAAAAACTAAAAGCCGCACCGACACGCATTGAAGAAGAGACAGAAAAGACGAAGAAGAAGAGAAATTTCAGCAAATTGAAATCGCGCCATCTAAGAGAGAGAGAGAAAAAAAAAAGAAGGAAAATTGAGAAGTAAGGTGGGTGGCCGATGGATTTTCCAGGCAGCGCGGGTTGTATATTGGTGGGCGACTACATGCTTGTCCGCAGAATCGGGTCGGGCTCGTTCGCCACCGTTTGGTTGGCGCGGGATCGACACCTCGGCGTTGAGGTGGCTATCAAAGAAATCGATAAGAAGCAGCTGAACAGCAAGGTCAACGACAGCCTTCGCAAGGAGATTACAATCCTTCAGAATATTCGACATCCCAACATTATCCGTCTTCAGGATTCTATCGAGGTGAGAAAACTCGATCAGAATCTGTTTTCATGTTCGGATTTTGCAAAACTCTGTTTTCCCTCATGAGTGAGTTGAGTATTGGGTTAGATTGATTTTGAATGGTACCGATTGTCAATGTTAATACTTCTTCTTATTCTTTTGAATTGTGTGTGAAAGACATAAGCTTTGATTTCGGAGGAATTATAGTCAACTTGAACATGGGGGACCGCTGGTTGATCTTTGGGCCCCATTGCGGATGGATGGTCTGCATCCTGAAATTCTGCTTGTTTGAACCATCCTATACACTCAATTATTGTTTGTTAATAGCTTGTCAAAAGGAGGAATATAATGACTGCCTGCATGACTTTGAAAGAAGCCTTTGGATAAGTTGATTAATAGGTAATCTATTGTTGTTCATGAATAGTTAAATTTAGATATGTTTAATAGTGGGGTATTCTATAGTGACATTTTCATTTTGTGAGCTGCATTGCGATTACAAAAAGTGAATGCAAGAGAAACAGCACTGCGATTAGGAAGAATTTGAGAGGAAATATGTGGGAAAAATTGCACCATGCGAGGGAGAGAGTGCACAGTGCTTTGAAATAGCAAAGATGTCACATAAAAATAGGAGCTACAGACTGCACCAGTGGGTGAGTGTTTCCAAAAGTGTATTTTTGTACAACTTTTTCTTGTTGTTCTTGGCAAATTTTTATTCAATGCTGCCTATAGCAAGTTGCAGTTCATGTTCTATTTGTTATGCACCCATTGGTGCAATGGATTTTGCATATTTCTTGGACAAACTTGTCTCAATTGATTTTGTGTATGCAACTGTTAAGTTATTTGCACTCTTTGATTAAATTGATTGTAAAGCATCCATGAAATGACAACAAATTTTTAATTGTTTTGTTTTGTTTTGCTTCTTATGGCTGTTTCCATGATTCTGTTCATTATTGGTTTTATTCTCCATTCCATCTTTTTTGTATTTCAGTGTTTAGTTGAATTATGCTATTTGATGGTATTCATTCCGATTGTGGGCTCTATATGCTACTCTGAAATGTATTTGCTCTTTCGAAAAGTACTTACATTTCTTCCTTTTGCTTGCTGTTTCTTCTTCTATTTTTGTCTTATTATCTTGTCTCTAAGGTAATGCTGTTTTTTTTACAGACTTCGGAAAAAATATATCTGGTTTTGGAATACTGCAGTGGTGGTGATCTTGCTGCTTATATCCACCGCTTTGGAAGAGTTTCAGAGGCCATAGCCAGTTATTTTATGAGGCAATTAGGTATGACACAGTTCCAAAACATAGTTAAACTGTTGAATCAAGATCTTCTTCTATGAGTGCATGTATCTGAATTCTGAACTTCACATTTTTATGCAATCCATTTCAGTTGTCACACCTACCATGATGCACTTGGGTTTGGGCATCAAAAGTCATTAATTGCTTTTATTATCTTCTTTAGCTTCAGGATTGCAAATTCTCCGTGAAAACAATCTCATACATAGAGATCTAAAACCCCAGGTAATATTTTATTCATGAACTGGGCTTTGGATGTTGTCATTAACTTCATCATAACATCATCCATGCATTATTCTAAAACTTCTTTGATATCGATAATAAAGCAGCCTCTGTTTTTTCAATGGATTTCTGTTTGTTGATAACTTGATTATTTGGTAACTGTTTAGGTGGGTTTCAATTATGAACTGATTTAGTATTTCATTATCTACACATTACTTTATTGCATGATGTTAACTATGAAGTATTATTACATGCATAGCTGCTAGGGATACAAGATATATGAGGATTTAGGAATACTGGAAATGATAGAGAAAGTGCTTGTCTGTGCCATATGTTATGATGCATGGGTACTCATTGTCTTCAATCGATTATATGAATAGCATCGCAGATGGAAGTAGTTATTGTTGCCTGAGTTCATAACTCAATCCTTCATGCAGATTTGCATTTCAAGTTTCTAAGAGGTGATCAATAAAGTTTTTGGCCACCTAACTAATTTTCTTACCTGTTTTTCTGAATGATGGAATTTTATTTCTATTTTTTCATGATTTGGATTTTGCTGATGCTGGGTTCTGCAGTTTAAATTGATAAGTGGTCCATGACAGAACAATGGAGTAGGGACAGAGTCAAAAAGCTGATCACAATTAGTTGGGTCCTGAGATAAAGATTTGATGATGATGAGAGTTATGGTCACCATTGTGCAGGGACAAAAATTCTCATCATTCTTTATCTCAATGTTTGCTTTATTGATATTATCTCAATTAATATTTTTTTGGGAGGTTACTGATAAATTATCTTATGGTAAATTGATATTTTCATTTATTCCAGATTTTATCAATAATATTGGAGATATTATTGATATTATCTATAATCTATTGATATTATCTCCGATTAATTGATAATATCAGATATATTATTTTTTTTTCACAAGTTATTGCCCAAACTCCCCTTTAAACCATTTCTTCCATTATTTACTTTTAAAAAATTCTGTTAACATCCCGAAATCATTAAAAACTTGTATGTAATTGTTGTTTATATATGTTTCTAGCAATAAATACCTAATTTTTATGCATTGAAATCATATTAAATTGTTGGTGTTGTATATATGGGTCTCTTATGTATGGTCATTAAATAGTGACATCTAAAGTAATATTTTTGGCTTAAACGTATATTTATATTTATCTTTATTTATCATGAGTTTTATTAAGTTTTTTAATTTTTTTTATCTTTCCTATAAAGTTCCCTAATAAAAATGTTATTATCTCTGATGAAAATGATAATATCTTTTTTGGGGACCACCAAATATCCTTAATTAGTGATAAAGCAAACGCTGCTTTATCCAATCCCAAACACTGTATTGGGATTGGCTACATGATCCTTTTAAACTTTGCACTCTATGAAAAGGTCACTTCCTTATTACTTCAGTAAAATTATGAGCCACTACTCTCAATCAGGTTGTTTTGGGCCTTCCCCTTGCCTTTACAGAGCCTTCAACCTGCACTAATTGCTAACCAGCATAGTTGTTGGTCTTCTTAGCAGTTGAAAATTTTGTATTTTTGCTTGCATGCACAAAGATGAAACCAATAGAAGGATATGCAATTATCTTGTCTCATAAATTTTGGATGTCTTGTTCTACTTTGTGACTTCCATTTTTGCTAGTGATTGTGGTTTACCCTTCTTTAAAAATGGTAATTTCCCAATGAAAAATGGAATCAGACAGCTAGATTATATATATATATATATTGTTTGTGCTCCACAATTCTTTTTCAGATGATATCTGCTGATTCTGGAATAAATTTTTCTTCATATCAAAGCTGTTTCTCACTGTTTTGGTTCACTTCTTTTTATTGGTCCATTTTTGCTTGTGTTTGTAGAATCTTCTATTATCAAGTAAGGAAGAAACTCCAATTCTGAAGATTGGAGATTTTGGTTTTGCAAGGTAAGATTCATGAAATAGAATATAACTATAGGCATTAGTACTTGACTTGTGATTTAAATCGTTTGATGAATAACAGTTGAAATGAGACTTCCCTGAAAGAAAATGGCAAACCACTGCTCCAGTGATTTTTTGTTTTACTTTTGTTTTGATTTTCCTTTTTGATTGAGCTTTGATCACTTGCCTCATCTAAAAGTATGCTATGATATCATCAATAAAATCAGCCTAAAATATTTTTCTAGCTCTCTCCATTCACAATAATGGCCATTGTTTTTTGGGTGGTATGATTTCTGTACTGTTTGTTATATCTGTTTTCGTTTCTTCTATTTGTTTTTCTCAACTTTTGTTTTCATTGACGACGCCTCACTTCCAGGTATCTGATGCCTCAAGGCTTAGCTGAGACTTTATGTGGTTCACCATTATACATGGCTCCAGAGATAATGCAGAACCAAAAATATGATGCCAAGGTTGGGTTGCATTTGATTCTTGCATACCTATGTCAAAGCTAGTGCAAATTAGTTTTATTTTATTTTTTCCATTTTTCACTTTTGTTAGGCGCTATTTGCAGGCTGACTTATGGAGTGTAGGAGCAATTCTGTTCCAGTTGCTTGCAGGAAAGCCACCCTTCGAAGGAAATAGCCAATACCAGGTTCCTGTTAGAACATGATTCCATTGCAAAATTTTTTTGAAAGATCTACCATTGGGAATGGTTCTTATTTTAATTCAATTCTGAATGCAGCTTTTCCAGAATATCATGGAATGTAATGAGCTGCGGTTTCCAGAGTGTGTTTTGGAAGAACTGCATGCTGACTGCATTGATCTTTGTAGAAGCCTTTTACGGCAAAATCCAGGTAAAAATGAAATGATAGCTGCAATTGGAGCCTTTGGATTGAAGGACCGAAGTTCTAACATGAAATAATAGTCTCCACAATTCTGCAAGTTCTGCTATAGAAAAGCACCACAGAAAGTTCTATACTTTCAATGATTCAAATTAGTTGACATCTGATGGTGTTTCGACACTAAACCAATGCGATACAAGGTGTATTAGTCCTATATCAGCCAACATTTCTGCATTCAAGTAGTCATCACCATATATGGCACTAGCATGACAATTATTGATGTGATGCCCATGCATTGCCTATCTAGCATTAACAGTCAAAAGACGTCTATGTTTGTAACTAAAAGCATATTTCTGGGCAATTCAGTTACAAGCATTAGCATTGGGTCCCTTACCCATTGGTGGACCATAAGTGTTCTTTGGTGTGTATTCCTGAGATGATTTCAGGAATCATGGTTCAATCAGTTTGCATGTCAATGTTGTATGACAGGTGTAGCTGACCTCTGAAAGCAGTTTCTTTATATTGAGCACTTTGAGTTATTTTTGCAGTTGAGCGACTAACATTCGAGGAGTTCTTTAATCACAAGTTTATGACTGAACGAAGGTTGATTTGAATATTTCAACCTGAAGTTGTTATGTTTATTTATTTTTTGTTTTGATTCTATAATGTCTTCTGTAATGAAAAGGAACCACCCACTTGCTATCTTATAACTTCAATACATCTGTAGGCCAATGATACCTGTTGAAATGAACACTCAGATGGAAGACAGTAGAACTCTAATTGGGCAAAGAGAGGGGCTAACCAATGTCAAATTAGATCTTTCTGGAAAGAAGTCTCATGTGCATGATCAGAGCACCGACTCAGAGAAGAAAGCATTGCCAAGAAATGTATCATTGTCTGCAGCTTCAGGAAGCTCTCATAAGTGCATGGATGCTACAGTGAATAGCCAAAGAGAACATGTTGGTTGTCTTCTGTCTAGTTCATCAGATCCAAGTTGCATGAAAGTCCAAAGTGCAGAAGGGTCTTCAAGCATGAGCACATTAAAAGGTATGTGACATTATGCTGGTTATATTTCACAAATGGGGTTTTTGCATATTCATACATCAAGTATTGTGAATTTGTACTTTTTAACTCATTAAGTTTCAATTTTACATGGAATGACTTCATGTTTGATTAAAATTGCATAATACTACCTTCCGTCAAAAAATAACTTAACACCATTTTGGCAATAGGTTAAATGACAAAATTCCCTTTTATGTGGTTTGCATAGCATTTATGATTTTTGGATATATTTTGATTTTTTTCTTAGATCCAAGCCGACTATCATTTTTATGATTATCTTTTTTTATCTAAAACTTAAATATTATCTAATAAAAATCAAATGAATTATATAATTTGAATAATTTTTTAAGAGTAAATATAAATATCTTAAAACTTTTCCATAATCAAATATCCATACTTTTGAAAGTATTTCTTTTATATGGATTAGATTATCTTAATGGAAAATTATCATTCAAAAACAAAATATACACTATGCCCAAGGAAATAAGAGGGCATTTTTGTCATTTAACTTGCTTTTGAAAAAGCATTAAATTATTTTCTGACGGAAGGTGGTATTATGCAATTTTTATCAAACCTGAAGCCATTCTTTGTAAAATTGAAACTAGTCAAAAAGTGCATATTTGCAATAGAGGTATGAATATGCAAAAACCCCTTTCACAAATTCTTATTTAGTCAATCATGACCATTTCACTTGGTTTGTTTATCCAGTTGCTGACTCGCTGGAGGATTATGTTCTTATTCATTCTAATTTTACTTCAATGGAGACAATTTCTTCTTCACTTGAGGCATTTGGGCAAAATAGTAAGAAAACAATAGGCAAGGGCGTAACTGCTCCAGTGCAAACTGGTAAGCTGCCTCTTAGGTCTGTTTGTACGCCAGAAAGTGCTATGTGTCAAGGGTCCTCCCTGTTGGCAACATCACAAGCATCTGCTGGGTCAGACATGAAAGGAAATTTAACATTGGATCCTTCAACTAGGCTTCGATTTTTACATCAATATGTGTGCACTCTCTCAGAACTTGCACAAGAGAAGGTATGCCAATCTTTATGTACATCTTGTCGTTAATTTCTGTTTGGTTATGATGCTTTGTTTACAAACATACACTTTCACTTTTGTAAACTGCCTATATCACTTAACAAAAAAGGGGAAGTGATGGAACCAAATGGCCACGCTAGTTGGTTGACTGAACTTACTATTTGTCCAAATATTTTAGGGCCTGTTTGATTCTGCTGAAGCTTATGGGCTGATGTCTGATAAGGAGCTGAAGCTGATAAGTGTCTGAAGTGAAATAAGTAAAAATTGTTTGATACAGCTAAAACAAATCGCTTATAATTGTTAAGCTTGTTTTATGCAATTGCAGCTGAATAAAATATTGATTAAGATAATATAACTAAAATATTTTAATATATTAAAAATAATTTTAAAAATTTTAATTTTAACAAATAAATATGTAAAACTAAAGTGGATAACTTTTAACTTGGAAAAAAATGTAACTAGAATATTTTCAACTTTATTTAAATGGATGAATACTAAATTTAATAAAAAGTAATTTGAATGTCTATGAATCTTTAAATTACTAAAAATGTCATTGTGGGACAGACATGTGGAGATGACTTTATGGGATGAGAAAAAATAAAAACATAAAAAAATGGTTGGATATTTCTGTGAGAGAGTGAGAGAGAGAGAGAGAGAGAGAGAGAGAGAGAGAGAGAGAGAGAGAGAGAGAGAGAGAGAGAGAGAGA
>JAYJMB010088862.1:0-18761 GCA_036873735.1 Pouteria campechiana | reverse complement strand
TATCCAAGAAAGGATAAGGTAGATAATGCCTAAACCTTGGAGTCAACCTCTTCCACCTTCTTCATCTACTTCAAAAGCCAAAAATTTCACCAAACCACCTCCTCCCACCACCAAAACAAAAAAGCCACCTCCTATCCCAAAACCAAAACCAGCCCCAAAACCGAAACCAAAGCTAGTTCCCAAACCAAAACCATCACCTTCTTCCTCATAGCCATCTACTCCAAACCAAAGAGAAAAGCAAGAATTCCACCTCCTAAGAAACACGAGAAGGCTCATTAAGAGAGATTCACACTGTACCATGAGGAATATAGAGTTTGGTTGAATGCAAACACAGAAGCTCTCCTAAAAGGGCTTCCCCCAGTCTTTCCTGAGCTGCTGGTCCAAAATATCTAAAAAGAATTGATATGATTTATGTTCATAGCTGTGGACCCATTGCATACATGTATGAACCTCTTGTAGCAGTTCCATAGGATCCATTTTTTTATCCCTCCTCCACCAAAAAGGGCTAGACCATCCAAGCCCTCTCCCAAACTATCTTCTTCTGCACCCTAACCATCTTCTTCTAAACCCAAACCACCACTTCCACCTCTGCAAGATATCTTTTTAAAGTCATATCAAAGAAAGCCCAAACCAATAAATTAAATCTACTTTAATTTTTTCTCTGATGTAATACTTTTTGTATTTTCTCTGATGTATCTACAATGTAACTTTTCAATAGTTCAATATATATATATATATAATTCTTTCACATGATTGCAAATGACTGTTAATCTTTGTTTCCACCTTTTTGATTATGACAAAAAGGGGGAGAAAATGTATGAAAATGTATGATATAAAACTTATTTCATAAAATATAATGCATTGAAAATTTCTGTTTCTGTTAATATTCATAAAATTTCTATAACAAAATATGCATCAATTCAGGGGAGCTAATCTAAATTAGCCAATTGAAATTTTTTTGAAACATCTACAAAATAAGTTGCATTAGATCTATGATTAGACAAGTTTTGAAAGGTATATCACTCACTGTTTTGTCATCATCAAAAAGGGGAAGAATGTTGAACCATGTTATCTAGCTTGATTTTGATGATGAACATTCTTAGCCAAGTATGTTTTGATGATGAGCAAAAGCATGAGTGAAACATTAAGGTACTAACATCTTATTTTCAAGAATGTTGCAGAAAGTTTAAATCACTCAACTTGAGAATAATCTTTATGATGACCAAAGGAAGATATGAAGTAAATACTCTATCATAATTAAGTATATAAAAATCACATGTACTTAATTCGAGAAAACAAAAATTATAAAAGACTTGTAGACAAGATTTGGAGCAAACAACAACCATTTCAGAGAAAATTGGAACACTTCAGAGTAGGCACAACATGTTTCAGAGCAGATTTTATTACTTCAGAAAAAGCCTCAACGAACTTCAGAAAAATGGTTGAAGCTTCGGAATCGACACAGCATGACTTGGAAACTTTATTGAGAAGCTTCAGAATTGTCTCAATGGACTTTGAAGATAACCTAACAAACTTTGAAAATGTCTAAACAAGCTTCGAACAAGTCTATGAATAAAAATAACAAGTTTTGGAAATGTTCAAGCACATTTTGGAATCCCCTTTATAAGCTTTGAAAATCATCACAAGTACACTTCGAAAAATGTTAAAGCATACTTCGGAGTCTTTTTCAAAGCTTCAAAGATCTTACAAGTGCGCTTTAGAGATAATCAAGTTTGCTTTAAACAAGTCACAACGCCTTTTGGAAATTATCAAGAGAGCTTCAGAAATTATCAACAATGCTTCAGAAAAAGCACAAAGAAGCTTCGGACAAGTTGCAGCATGCTTCATAGAGAGTTGAAAAGCTTTAGAGAAATCATATATATTTCAGACAAGTTACAATACACTTCAAAAATAACAAGACAAGCTTCAGAGATAATCAACTATGCTTCGGAGTAAACAGACATGCTTCGGAGAACTTGAAGCCAAGTTTCGAAAAAGATTCAAACAATCTTTGGAGATATTAACCAAGATACGAAGATGTTAACTCATGCTTCGGAGATGTTTGAAGAGACTTTAGATCACTTTTTCAAAGACATTATAAGTTCAAAAAATCTAAACTTCTATCTGTAAATGAATATCGCAACAGATTAAAATTCAATTTACTTTTGAAAATCTAAAGAAAACAATTTAGATAATCCAAAATCAGTTAAGACTCCAATTGTTCACTCATCTCTTCGGAACACCTGACATGAAAAGTGAACATTTGGAAAAGTTAGTGATAGAAGTAGCAGACTAATACCAGAATACCACAAAGTTAGATGTCAGACAAAAGATAAGATAAAGAAAAATATTTTTGAATGCTTGAATGTCTTCCAATATCAACAATGGAAAAATCTCTCTCAACCTATAAAAGAGAAATTCAGAAGCAAAAGAAATCAACCCGATTGAATATCATTCGAACTTTGCTAATCACATGAAGAGCATTCAAAACCTTCCTTCAAAGTTTAACTTCAATGAATACAACATAGTCAGAGCTCTCCAAGTTCAAATCTCTACTCAATCAAAGAGTTTGAATCTTTTACTCTTACTCCTTATTCTTTTACTTAGAATTCTAAATCTTTGTACAGGTCTGCTAATTAAGAGACATTTATCTGTACACTTCTTTTAGTGTTGAGCAACACCAGCAGAGTGCTTGGTGTTTATGTATTGATATAAGCAAGTAGGGAACTTGTTGAAAGGGTGTAAGTTTGTTAATGAGCTTTGGAAAACCAACAAGTTATGTAAGTTTCTGGTTAGCTTGGAAAACTAATAAATTAATTGGTGAGATTATTGTAAAACTAACATGTATTTGATTAGGTTGATCAAGTTATTAGTGGGACCTGAACTTGGTAGAGAAGACTGACTCAGGGAAGTGGGGTAGGAACCCAAGAAGGGCTGAACTACTATAAAAATATTGTGCTATTTATTGCGCAATCTATTTTATTTATTCTTGCAGCATCATAATCATCTAATTTGGGCCAAAAGTTTTAAAAGCTCAATTCACCCCCCCCTCTTGAGCTACCATTGCATAAGGGACCAACAGTAAGGACGGATGAATTCATGGCAGAGGTAAGAGACAATTTTCAGCATCAACTTGCTTTGATATAGAATCAATTTGCACAGATTTGGAATCTAGAAACTCAAATAGCTCAATTGGTCAATATGTTCATGTAGCGCCCCACACCTCAACCCTATGCATTTCTACCACGCCACCTTGGGACTGATGCGGAACACTACAATCTTATATTCTAGAGAAGAATCTTATCAAAAATCTGAGTCTCCCCTGAAATATAAGGTAGTTATACTTGATATACATGTATGAAATCAAATAAAATTTTATATTTCTATAATAAAATGATAATAATTATACCTACACACTCACACCCATACTCACAACTCCACCCAAGATCGGAACTGGATCATAATGGCAATACATTTCCTAAGATTAATACAAATCCATCTACAATATCATGAATAATTTACTATGACATGTCGTTACATTTAGTTTATATCATTTGGAATAAAATACAATCATACATAATTACATAATGGGATTCCAATCCCAACATTTTAGCATATCATTAAAATATCTTCTACTCTTGCTCGCCAATCCTAACCCACAATTGAAATTCTTTACCTGTCCTGTCAGATAAAAAAATAGATTAAGAAGGCGTGAGTTCGGGTAACTCAGTAAGTAGGCACAAATAATAAACAATAATAATAAATCATAATTAATACACATGTTCTAATCCATAACATGAATCAAAATAACACAATCTAAATATGTCCAGGAGGCTCAGCTCCTCCTTAATCCAATACAACACCCTATGCCCTTCAGGCGTATACAACCACAACCAGAACTATAATATACTTCCATCTCATCTTGAGATGTATAAAACAAAAATAATTACACCATGAGGCTCAATTCCTTATACTATCCATATACATTCTTATCACAAAACTGGGATATTCCCTATTCCTTTCATGTAGAAGACATCCACACACAAGGATGAGTATAACATGAGGTATTTTATATCTCCTCAGTCATTTCAATCCAAGGGATACTCTCTATCCCTTGTTATATTCATACATACATACTATTTATGGGATAATTCATATCCCATTACATTCATACAATCACATACTCCCATTCTCTATATGCTCAAGGAATATTCACTATTCCTCAATATACATATATTAACAAAATAGATAAACATCATTATTAAGCAAGCACAGGATATCCATAATCCCTCATCCAAAACATATGCCCGGAACAAACATTGGATAAACAATATCTACACCCATTCATTCAAATCATACAAGAGGAGCCTACTTACCTCAGGCCTCGAGCTCCACCCATATTCCTCAAGTTCTATCTTTTCATCCTTCTCAAATCATCTTGTACAGGGCCACAATCCCATTTACTTAATAATTTATAATTATATACTCAGTATATCATATTAACATTTCTTTCATAGCTAATTTCAAATTATAATCATCAATAATACGATAAACATCAGTGAAACTAGGGTTTCTTCATAATTTACATCAGAACCTTGATTATTTGACAAATTTATTTGGTATGTTATATGAGTAACATCCAAATAACATGTAATTAACTCTTTTAAACTTTTAATCTAAATAATTTATGCCTTACATTGTCCATTCACAAAAATCCTTTTTAAACCCTAACTAGGGCATAACTCAAAACTCGATTCCACTAATCCAAATCACTCCAAACAAGCGCCAAAATATTATAAATCATGCATCAATCATTTACCCTATGATTAATTCAATAAAAATAAGGAAATTCTTAATTTTTACTATTAACAAAAACCCTAACTTGGCAATCTTCACAATTTCTCAAGCCAAATCATCCTTATCATTGTATTAATTCATTTCCCCATGAATTTATAAGCACATATATCAATTTAAGCCCCAAAAATCCAATAATACCAAAACCCTAAAATCAAAATTTTGAGATTCGGTTAAGAAATCAAACTTACCTCTACTTTTAAGCATAGTTGTCCTCCCCATTCGAAGGACCAAGCTCCCATCTCCATGTTGCACTTTCCATTTGGAGGAAATCTGACATTTCTTCCATTTTCTACCATTTTCTATGGTTTGAATGGGTGAAAATCTGGCTTAACAAAAAATATCACAAGTTTATCTATCTAGGCATCATGATTTCCAAGCAAATCAAGTAAAGGATTGAGCTAAACAGGGTCTAGGGACATGAGAACAACATTAGGGAGAAGAATGGAACAAAAAATGGAAAATAGAATGGGTTTAGGGCTTAAAAAGATTGGATTTTTTGGTGCTCCGACGTGCCACAAAACCAATGTCATGACATAGAAAACCTGTGTCGCGACACAAACTTCACTGACTACCTAGTGTCACGACATAGAAAACCTGTGTCATGACAAAGACTTCGCTCACTGCCCAGTGTCGCGACATCGAAAACCTATGTCGTGATGCAGACTTTGTCGACTGCCCAATGTCGCGACATAGAAAACTTGTGTCGTGACATAGACTTTGTTGACTACCCAGTGTCGCGATATAGAAAACCTGTGTCACAACACAGACTTTGTTGACTACCCAGTGTTGCGACATAGAAAACATGTGCAATGACACAGACTTGGCTGACTGCCCAGTGTTGCGACAGTTCAATAGCCCGCAAGGTAATTTGCCTAGCCTAGGAGAACAATGCAAGGTAATCACCTTGAGTAGTCGAAAAGAATTGGAGCTTCCATCAAGTGGTGAAGAAGCTAAGCTAGAAGTTCAAGAATAAGTTGAAGTTCTCCCTAACATTCAACCACTGCCTCCAACCAAAAGTTCAACCAATGTCTCCTCAATAGTCCATTATGCCAAGGGAAACTCAATTAGCTCAAGCATTAAACCAATAAGAAAAGGTTTATGAAGATCCACTTGAAGCATGTCTGGTTCAAACAAATGTCAGTGGAATTGAGAATGAGGAGATAGAGGAGTGTAAAAAGTTCATGGAGGCAAACCTACAATTGGACCCACCATCTTTGAGACAAAAGGCACTGAGATCTGAGGAATTAGGGTAGCTCATTAAAAAGCATAATCTGTCAATTGAACAACCTTTAATTCTTGAACCCGAACCCTTGCCCACTCATTTGAAATATGCTTATGGAATTTCTCCCCTTCTAGTAATTAATTCTTCTTCTCTTATAGGTGTGAAGGAAGAAAAACTTCTACAGATACTATGAGAGTGGAAGTATGGATTCGATTGTATAAGAAAGATATCAAGGGAAGTAGCCCTACCCTTTGGATGCATCGTGTTAGAATCAAAATCGACAAAGCAAGGGAGAAATTAAAGTGAATGGATAATGGTGAAGAGTCAATCTAAAGTTTATAGAACTACTTCTCATCCCTTCTTTCTTAGGATTTTTAGTTATTTTTGGGTTTTGTTTTATTTTATCTATTTGCTTAAGTTTTTTTCATTTTCCTGATAGCAGACGATCCTTTCTTAAGCCCATCAAAAGTCCATTTCCATCATCCAGGCAACCTCCATTAACCATTAGAAGAGAATATATCCCCACAAGGAAGTTTCTTTCCCCCTTATGCATTTTTGTTTACACATTGAGGATAGTGTTTAGTTTAAGTTTGGGGGTATTTGGGGATTTTCATTTAGTTTTGAACAATTTTTTTTTAATTTAGGTATATTTTTTTAATGAGCTTCACTTTTTGATGACTTAACTAAGAAAATTCAACTACAATTGTGCTGAAATATTGAAATTCAAATGGATTCTCTCTTAATGATCAATAACTTATACTTAGTTTTTTATTGCAATTATACATGATTTAGAAGGGAGGATAGGCAATACTTTGTGATTTAATGATTCTTGTAATAAGTCTTTCCTTTCATGAATGATAATATTTATATTGAGAACTGTATGATTATGTGAAGTGTATGTTAATTAGTTGATAATGTTGTAAATTTAGTGACTTATTTTGATTAACATGAGTATACTAGAACTTGTTTGATTATTCTTCAAGGAAAAATTCTAGATAACATATTTGCTTGGAAGTGATTTAAGTATTCTTTGATCAGTTTGAGCCTTTCAAGCTAATATAGTACATTCATTATTACTAGTGTCCCCAATGAGCTTCAATGAAAAGGATGGCATATGCAAAGCGTGTGAAAGACCTCCATTCGATTTTCTTTCTTTAGCTTTACCATCCAGAAACTTTTAGCCTTACAAACCATGCTTGACCTATTAAGAGACATATTCTATACATGTGGTTGCAAATAGGAGTAAGTGTGTAAAAGAATATAAGTTTGGGGGTAGTTAAAAGAAGAATGCAAAAATTTTAAAAAAAGGGATAAAAAAAAGAATTGATAAGGATTCATCCTTCATTTGGTAGGATTGTATCCTAATGAACTCAAAAGAAAATAAGTTTGGGGGTGTGGTAGCATTTCAACCAATAAAAAGAAAGAGAAGAGTAAATGAAAAGTAGAGAGAATGAACTTTCATGTGCAAATTTGTTTATGATCTCTTACTTTGTGAATCTTTATTCCTTTTCTTTTGTTAACCAAACATAAGGCCTCATTACAAGCTTAATAAAGGCCTATTGATTCAAGTGAATAGAGTTGTCAGCATTAGTGGAGAGGGATTATGACAACTAAGCCTATGGATGTTTTATGAAGATCATTAGAATCACCGAATTGAATGTTGTTGATTTAAAAACATGCATACAACATGAGATTGATAAAAACTACACATAGAATTTTACTTCATGAAAATATTGATAAAGCATATGATTCATGAGCTTACTTGGCAAGTGTTTGGAATAATTTTTGAGTTATGTGTATATGTATAATTTGTCTGGCATGTTCTTGATTACTTAGGAGAGATTATCTTGAATGTTTCATGAGACATGATTGTTGTTTTGCTTGAGGATGATGAAAAAATAAGTTTAGGGGTATTTAATAAGCTCATAATTTATCATATTTTAATATCGAAATTCACATCTTTTGGATCTTTAATTGGCATGAATTCATCAAAACTAATTAAATATTGCACTAAATGAAGCTTGTTTTAGTTTCAAATGTAAAAATCTGCTTGCAAAGTTGAGTATGAAAAATTCTTAACTTTGAGGCCATTTCTAGTATAGTTGGAAATAGATTAGCAGATGTGTTCAACAAAAATGTTTTAGCCCTTGAAGTTATCTATCTAGTAAACCAAGAATCATAGGATTTGGGTATCAAATGTGTAAGTTATGGGCAAAATACCACAACTATCTTAAACTTCAGTTCAGTTGAAAGTAAGTTCAGATTTGCAGAATATGATGTCCCTTGTAATCAAAATATGGCATATATAGATGATTATTTGGAAAATGTGTTTAACATAATAGTTTTATATCTTCAAATTATCTTTCTAATAAAATAATAATCACATGATTTTGATATTGGATGAGAAAGGTATGGTCAAAATACCATACATATATCTATTAGACAGCAAAAAGTTGAGCTATGGCTTAGTTCCAGGATGCATTGACAAAAAATGGATAGTAGAAAGCTAAGTGAATGCTCAACACTAGAGATAACATTGCGGATTTTATGAATCTTGCTTGACTTGCACATCAAAGCTAAACCCTACTGGAGATGCTATAAATTAAAGTTTTGGCACATCTTTGGAGACTCTTTGGCATGGTTTGGAGGTGGAGAAACAAGAAAGGCAAGCAACTACACAAGATTTGAAGGTGGAATCTTCTTGCAAAAGAAGGGGAGTTGACAAGATAATAAAGTGCAGAGAATATTACTTGGAAAAGCTTATCTCTTAATATTTCTTTGTTTCCTTTCATTCATTTTCCATTGTTAATCATGTTTAATATAATATGTATTATTTTCCTTGATTTCATTATGAGCTAAGCACTTTAATCTAGGGGAATGATGTATCTGGGTAATTATTATTTGATTTCATCTTGTTTTAATGTAACTCTTTGTTTTTTCATCATCTATGTTAAGTTTTTAACCTTATTTTAATGCTTGTGGAAGAATGCTAGCTCTTTCAACATAATATATGATTCGATTTGAGACTAAAAAATGATAATCGAATTAGACCTTGATTAACTACCATAAGATAATCACGATGATAGAGATATCCATGAAGATTATGCAACATTATAGGTTTCTTGATCTTAATGCATCTTGATTGGTTTGTAATTTTCACAAAGATTTAGGAAATTAGCTAATCGATATAAGTTGTTATGACTTGAGAAAGAATAAAAATTAATCAAGAGAAACTTGTTGTCAATATAGGAGCAAATACTGATTGTTTAAAATTGATGAAACTAAATATGATTAATCCAGTGATATCGGAAACCCCTAATGTTTTAATCATTCTCTTTATATTTATCCATAATCCACATCATTGCAAGAGTTCATTAGTCTAGATCTTTTCTATTTTCATTCACATATCACAATTTAATCCATTAAATAGAATTTAGAGTTAGAATAGTTAGTACTTGGCATATATACATCATCATGGGAATGATATCTTAATCACTATTTATTACTTATTGACGACACGTGCACTTACATTAAGGAAAATCCGCAGCAAGACCTTAGGTGGCCAGGGAAATATGTATCTGAATGAAATAAATTGATAAATGAAATGATGGTTAAGAATTCTAAATTGGGTATTTTAATAAGAAAAGCCTCAAAATGGTGGTTTAGGTGAAAACCCCCAAGTTGGCCCAATTGGAATCTTAAATGGAAATGGGTGTCAATCCCCAACTAAAATAAGTGTTTGAGATGTATAATTGACTAATGAGAAATTTGATATATATATATATATGTGTGTGTGTGATTTGAATTATGACCCGTGTGATACGTATGGGGTCAATTGAGTATGGATGGTAAGGTATGGAACTCAAGAAGTTGTAAGATGATTTTTCATTCAGATAAGTAGGCTCCTTTTATTATTTATGTATAATGTATAGATTGACCAGATCGTGGGTATCCCATGATTACTAGTACAATGCTTTGAATGCTATAGATTCTAATATGTGAATGTGTGGATTGATGGAGATAGTTAATATCTCATGATTTTGCACATGAGTGTAAATGAGTGTTTTCTTTTGAAATGAGTTTATGACTATTTGACTTGATGGAGAGAGTATATATCTCATGATCATGTATTGAATGATATTCATTATAATATGTGACTGTATGAATCTGATGGGATAAAGAATGTCCCATGATTGTGTTGATGTGCATTTTGTTGTATATTCCGTGAATGGGTAGAATTGATGGGATAAGAGATATCCCATGATTGTGCTAATATGTATTATATTATGTGAATGTGTGTAGTGATGGAATGGGGAGCATTCTACAAATTTGTATATTGGGCATGGTAAATGAATTTCTTTTGATATAATATTTGCATGGGCATATTATGAGATGCCAAGATAGCATAGATAGGAAATGATATGTTTTATGCTTGTATGACATAGTTATAACAATAGTTAAGATATTCCTAGAGTGGCCTAGACTTGATATGATTGCCTAGATGGCACGAACTTGATCTAATGTGCCTAGAGGGCACGGTTATAAGGTGAGGTGCCTAGATGGCATGACTATGATATTATATACTTGGATGATGTAGAACGTATATTGGCATAATGAGGACTTGGGCCTCAGGGTATGATTGTATTGTCGTGTATTTATTTATATTCTAGGGTCAAGCATATTGTTTCTATTTGACTATTATTTTCTATTCAACCTACTTACTAAGTTGGTTTGAACTTATATCTTTATTTTAAATTTTTAGCTTATAGGTCAGACAATGGAGCCCAATTGTGGGTTTGGACTTATGAGCAAGATTTGAAGATGTCCTTCTTGTGGAATGATGAATTGTAATTGTAATTCCATAGTTTATCTGTATAATTGTATTCAAAAGCTTTCAAAATGATGTATATAAAAATGTATTGGCATGGCATAGTAAGAAATATTTATGATATTATGGATAAATCTTTATTATTCCAGTTATGTTTATTGCCATCATGATGTGACTACGGTTTTGGGTAGCTGTGAGTGTATTTTATGCTTTATGTTAGGAATTCATAGTTTTTGAAATTATGATTTTATATGATTAATAAATGCATAGGTTTAGATCCTTATAACTCAGGTGGGACTCTGCCAGATTTTTGGAAAAATCTTTTCCTAGCAAATGGGAAATTATAGGGAAATAGGTAAATGCATAGGCTCCTAGGCGGGGTGTAACACTTGTGTGATTGTTTCCTTTGTGGATGAGCTTATTAACAAGCTGAAAAATGAAGCCCATGTCCTTTGATGCCCTGATCCTGAATTCTTGTTGTTCAGGTTTGTTCATTTGCTTTCCATTTGATTCCCCTTATAGGTGGTCAGATAATTCTACTCGAGTTCCATTTTTTCATATAACTGATAAATGATGGAAACCAATGTGTAACTTATTTAATGTGTTACCCTAGAATGAATGGAAAATTGCATACTTTCTAAGTAAGACTTCAATGTGCTCTTCATGCAGCTACAGTTATTGTGAATGGTGTTATCGAGCATATTGAATAGTCACTTTTTTACTTCTTCAAATAACCCAAATTCAACTCAAACCCGACCTACTGTATTTGGGTTTGGGTTGAGGTTTTAAAATTAGAGTTGCATTAGGGTTAGGATTGAGGTTTTAGACCTTGGGTTAGGTTTGACACCAACCCAATCCCGAATAACCTGAGTTGCACCCCTAAACTTGAGTATTATATGGATAAGCTGGCATATTGTTTATAAAAGGATCAATTGGCCCAATCTATAAAATTTTATTGTAAGCAAATTTTGTGAAAATAAAATCAATAATAATGCATGCATATCTTTTTTATAAGACTATTATCCAAATATTTTTAAACTTATCCTTTAATTAGAAATTATAGTTATCATAAGATTCATTTGATTTAGAATCATTCATATGTATGAGATTAACTCCTTAACAATTAAAATAAAGATAAAATATTGTTGGTCCCGTGCTATGGCTAGACTCACACAATATATGAAAGTGATTCAAATGCAAACAATCCAACAAAAAATCAGAACACAGAGTTTATCTTGACACTCTCTACTTACTCCACTCTCAAAGTCACAATCACTGACTTATTCACTAGTCAACTTAGTACCAAAGTTATAGTGATACAATTACTCTATTTTCTGGACTTACACATCCAGGTGACAATATAGAGGAATCACTTACACACCCTGTAATAATTAAACTATTTCTTGGTTTACAACCCAAACCAAGGTATAATTAGCACTACAAAGGAGATAATAAAAATAAGCTTACAACCAATTCAACTCTCAGGTGACTTTGGCACTTCAGTTAACTTCAGGTTATCCAACTTCATTCATCTGCAAGACAAAGGTTAGAATTTCTTCATGATCTTGACTTTTTGATTTTCTCTTAATCACACACCAAGATCTCACTCTCTCTAGCACACACACCTTCTTCAACAAATCTCCCATTAAAATAGATGTTCAACTACTGGGAGATAATCTCTCAAAGGATGTTGAAGAAAATGTCAAACAGCTTCAAAACCGGATCTTTGTAACTAACATCAATGGTCCCAAAACCATCAATGTTTTCCTTCATAAAGAAATATCTTGAAGTTTAACTTCGCCGGATTCCTCCCTAACTACAAATCTACTGAGGTTTTGACCAAGTTCAAACTTCAACTAATTTGCATTCGTTGAGGTTCAACTTCGCCGAATGTGTTGTTGACTTCAAATCTATCGAGGTTCTGATCACAAACGTCGACAGATTTCTCCATCTAAAGTCTTTCTTCCCAAACCTATTTCCAAAACTTGTTTACATTCTTTCCATCATATTCAATCAACTAGTTTATATGCATTTCATTTCATTTACATTAATCCACTCTACATGAAATAAGTATCATCATCAAACCACATAGCAAAACACATACATAGCAAAACTTATTCCATCCATGTTTGTTCATCATCAAAATAAGAGTTAAACAATTCTCTCCCTTTTTGATGATGACAAAACCAATTATGTATGAACTTAAAATAACATTCCTCCCCTTGTCAATATGCTTATTTCTCCCCCTTTTTGTCATAAGTAAAATGAAGGAAATTAATAAATGCAGAGCATGCATAAGAATTATATAAACAAGATGCAAAATATGAATATAAAGTCATAAGTGTGTGGATATCAATAGTGATTCAAAGAGTTAAGCAAGTGAACTTAAACTGACAATAAAGACAAGATAAAGTTAAAATATCTTTAATCATAAAATTAGATATAATGTTTCTTCAAGGCAAGTTTAGTTTAGAGGAGATGGCTTGTTCTTCTTGCGAGTGGAGTCTGATTGATTAGCAGAGGAGGATGCATTGATTTGTTCCCTTATGTACAACTATAACTCAGCTTTGAGAGATCCCAAACTAGCTAAAAGTAAAGCTTGCAAGGTAGAGACATCAAGCAAAGGTGAAGTCGAGGTGGTTGTGATTGGGGTGTAAAAGAAGGTGTAGGTATAGAAGGAGTTGGGGTTGGAATGGTGGTGGTTGGAATGTGTTGAGTGTTTGAGATAGTTGCTAATGAATCATCTCTGGCCTGAGGATCCTTCCCATTCTTTACTTAGGAACCCTCCTCTTCTTCTAGATCCTGCTCTTCTCCCAAAACATCTTGAAAAAATTCTTCTCCACCCTCATACTCATCTTCAACTTCTGCTTCATTAGCATGTCTTGTTGTTTCATCTTCTTGCATAGGAATATCCTCTTAAATGTCTCTAGGGATAGCTGAAATCAACCTCCACTTGCCATCCTCATGCTTAATAGACCTCATCCTTCTAAGAGTTCTAATATTTATCTCATTGTAACTTAAGGGACAGGTTGAAACATTATTAGATAGATCAATTCCATAATGTTGAAATAATCTAGACAGGTACATAGCATAAGGAAGGTGTCCATTTGCTCTGTCTTTCTAATTAAACATATACATTAGCATGGCATCCACTAGATCATACTTAAGATTATACACAATGCAATAAATCAACATGTATTCTTGGATACTCATTGAATCATGTACTCCATTTCTAGGGAATAAACAATGTCTCACTATATGATGAATCAATTTAAACTCCCTAGAAGGAAATTCTTTATTTGTGAATCCACCTTTCCTATTTGAGAGAAATTCTTTCCTAGTTAGGATAACTTTTTTGTCATAAGTTTTATCAGCTAAAACATATGGCAATTTCACAATAGTTGTAAACTCTTTAGTTGTAAACTTAATTTCCTTTCCTCCAAGATAGGTAGAGTAAATGTAGACTCCATCCTCTCCTTCTTCTTCTTGGAGATAGAAGTAAAATAACATGACTAGTTCATCATATATCATTAAATTCTCTTCCAAAAACACAAAAATGTCAAATATCCCCAACCATCTAACAAATTGAAACCCTTCATCCTCAAAGAACTTGTAATTCAAGAACTTAACTTTTGTGTAGTTCTTACATCCAAATTTTTGGTAGAACTCAATTTTGTCCTTCTTTTATCCAAAATTTTTCAGTGATGAGTCTACTAGGACTTGTTTCTTAGGTAAAGAAGTGAGTTTCTTTTGTTGTGAAGTTGGGACTCTTTTTATGAGAGTATATCTTCTTGGTATTGGCATGGACGACTTTAAGTGTCTTTGGACTTTTGGCTTTAAAAGGGATACTTTTCACTTGTTTTTTTTGTGAGAAGTATTAATAGGTGATGGTGATGATTTAATGGGGGGTTTTGGGCTTAGATTCTTGGATTGGTTCAGGATATAGAACATGTTCTTCATCAACATCAATCGAATCCTCCTATGTAGTTTGTACGGATGGAGTTTTAGAGTGTTCTTAAATTGAAATTCCTCTTGTTCTTTTTCTTATTCTGGGAGGAGAAGGTCTAGGTTTAAAGGTATCCACCAACTTCCTCTTACCTTTCTCCTCATATGTGGCCTTCTTTGACATAGCAACCTTCTATCAAAAAGACTAAAATGAAGATGACATTTATGAATTTTGAAATCTAAGGCTTAAGTTGATTCAAATCAAAAAGCAAGTATCAAGCTTATTTAAAGCAGAAGTTTTGAGCAATAAGGGATGCAATGCAAGAACATATGGTATGGAATAGAATAGGGACCAAACTCAACACATATGTAAGAAAATGGTAGGTTCAATAATTGTCACAACAACATCTAGACATTCTGCATTGCAATAATGTTTAACCAAGCAATACCTGCTTACATTAGTCATAGAATAAACACAAAACCAACTATTAGGACATTCATTTAGGTACAAGAAATCAATGGAACAATAAGAATATTAATGAGAACAGGGGTTGCCAACAGAAATCATGACATAATCCTTAAGATTTATTGAAAAACAATAAACAATTGTCCTTGAGACATAGATTTGAATGAAAATAGGGAGTAAATGTTAAGAATAATAAATGAAAATTGAGATTCAACCCAAAAATTCAAGAGTATTTCAACTCAAAACACATAAATAGAGCATCTCCTCACAACATAGAGTTTAACCATAATATCCATGTAATAAAATGGAAATATATGAAAAATAAAATTCAAATGGATGAATTTCAGATAGAAATAGGTTTTTTCTTATGATTTTAGAAACCCTAATGTAACACCCATAGGCAACACCATAGCCACACAGGCTCATCATGTATAATATACATACATCCACATGAAATCTACTACCATGTCATATTCACATATCTCACATTACATGAACAAAAGTAATCTCAACAGAACAAGCAACAATCTATTCAAAACATCAAATGCATGTGGTAAATTCAGGTACAAAGCATATTCCATAAACACATCTCAAATCATTAATAAACACAATAAATCATGGTGCCCGTATGCCAAACATGTTAATACACTGAATCACACATAATTTGGTAAGGAACCTACTTACCTCAATCAGAAACAGTTCCCACAATCCTTTTAGCCCAACATTATCTTTTTATCAATAATCACTGGGTCCTACATTACCAAATGCACAAAGTTTATACTTAA
Source organism: Pouteria campechiana (assembly GCA_036873735.1). NCBI lineage: Eukaryota > Viridiplantae > Streptophyta > Magnoliopsida > Ericales > Sapotaceae > Pouteria > Pouteria campechiana. The sequence goes on along the minus strand of JAYJMB010088862.1, from coordinate 2,658 downwards.
CTTGCTCATCCATCATCGTATATAACTTTATAATACTACATTCATGCATAATATCTTTTACACTTTAATTTTCACTTTAATACCAACATAATTTACTTAATTACATTCCAAACAAATGGAAAAAATCATGCAACTTCATCCTACTTGCAAATAAGCCATTTACTTAAGTATTTTCTCAAACATTTCATATGCACTTTTAATTTGCCTTATTTAGCAACTCAACTTGCATGGATTTCATTATTATTCATATATATTAAATCTTTAACATAATTTCCATGTTAATTACTTCATAACCATACTTATTTATTCACCATAATCAATTTGGAAACATATCTCACATTCTTGCACTTCTATACCTCTTTTTTTATTAATCTTTTTCACAAACACCTTTCATGCATGACTTAAAACATAATTTCCATACATTCTAATTAATACTAATGTAATTAACACCATATAAATATCATTTAATTTCTTTTTAACAAGAAATTAAGCCTAAATAGATTATATACAGGCATTCATGCCCAAACAGTCCATTTCTGCGATTTAAGTTGCAACTTACATTCTTGTGCTCCAATTCAACTTTCCACCATCCTTAAATCATTTATAATCATAATTATCATCCTATAATCATTATTTAAAATTAAGTATCATTAAACCATGCTTAAACAGATATTAACTCGTTAGTCTTGTTCAAACAACTAATGCATTATTGAAGTCATATCTACACATCTCTTTAAGGCGTTTTCACAAATAGTTTGTATGCATAATATATGCTTATCATTTCTTTTCTTTTCTTTTCCAACAATAACTATCTCCTAAACCATAAAAATCACATAATAAATCAATAATTAGCATTTTTTAATCATCAAATCAATTCCAAATAGATTCATCAAGCAATACACGCCCAAACAAGGCCTTCTAGCTAGGCCCCCATGTTCCATCTTGTTGTCCACTTTTGTGGACAGTAATATGGCTCCAAATCATACCCATAATCACTCTTTTCTCTTACTAATTTCATTGGATTCCTCATTAAAGCCCAAATTTTTATAGCCCTTCATTAGCCCAAATTACCCTACATAACTTGCAATCTATCCTAATTAAAGCACAACTACGAACTTAGAGATGACAGACTTGATGACCTTCAATCCTTCTCTTAAACCCAACTTTTTTTTCTTGATCTTCCTCCCAAACAGCAAGCTCACGATCCTAATAGCTCCTCCTCTTCACCATACATGTCCAAAATCAAAGATAGTTGGGTGGGAATGAATTCTACTTGATTCGGGAATTTTTTCCACTAACAAAGGTTGTTAGAAATTAAGTGGAAGATGGGGTGTGAGTAAAAAGGCTGCTCATTCTTGCTTTTGGCATGCGAAGGAAGGGAGACAAAGGGGAGAAAACGTGGAATGGTCTTAGGGTTGGTTTTGCTTTAGATGGATTTAGTTTTGGTGCACTCAGCACACTTAATGACCTTACACGTGCACATGATTTAAATTCCATTTGCACCAATTTATTTTACACTAAAAATCATAATAAACCAAGTATATGTCATCTTTCATCCATTTCCAATTATTTAGGTGCATAATTACTTTAAAATTTCCATTAAAAATCCAAATTCTACCAAATACATATGTCATTGTAATAAATGTTACTTGTCTCAAATATTTGGCACATATGGGGGTTGATTCTTTAACAGCGATAAACATAAAAGTTGTATCCCTTATTTTTATCTTTCGAATGAATCAAGAATCATTAAATTCCAAATTCAATGAAATAGTCATTGCCAAAACACTACAACTATCTCCAATTCAAGAGGCATCACTTTGTGGGACCCATGACTCAAACTATAAGCTTAATTAGGAAATGTATTCAACAACAGAATTATACTCCTTGAAATTATACCAACAATGCAAAAAAAAAAAAATCACCCAATTATGAGTTCACACGAAGAAGTTATGGTCAAAATACTAAAACTGCTCTAGAAGGGTGAAATTACCAAAAAAGACAAAAAATCATATTAAATTCCCAATTATTTAGGGCTGCCAATTACCAAAAATTTATTATAATTGAATATTATGCTTACCAAAATTTGGGTTGTCACATTCCACTCTCCTTACAAAAAGTTTCATCCTTGAAAATTTATACTTCATCCCAAAGCTAAGGATACTTAGACTTTTTTCATCTCTTCAAGCTCCCAAGTTGCCTCATCTTTAGTGTGATTGATCCATTGGCCTCTCAACATACTGCAAGTTCTCTTTAACCTGAATGTTCTCTAGTCTCAACACATGAGATGAATCTGGCTCATACTTTCGTAGAAAGATACATGAAAAACATCGTGCATCTCACTCATAGATGGTGGTAATGCTACTTGGTAAGTCAACTTACCAATCTGTTCTAGTATCTCATATAGTCCTACATACCTGGGACTTAATTTTCCCTTAGTGCCAAATCGCACTACTCCCTTCATAAGAGATACCTTCAGGAATACCATATCTCCCACCTGAAACTCCAGATCACTCTTCCTTGTATCAGAATAACTCTTCTGGCATGACTGAGCAATCTCTATCTTCTCTCTAATCTAAGACACCTTATCCATAGTATCCGCAACCATCTGAGGACCAACCAATGCTCTCTCACCAACCTCATCCCAGTGTAAAGGCG
>JAYJMB010088861.1:3442-16098 GCA_036873735.1 Pouteria campechiana | reverse complement strand
GTACGTAATAAAAAGCATTGCCTCTAACAGAAAACCCTAATTGCTCTCTCAAAATTCTGAGGGCTTGAATGTAAATGCCATAGAAGATCATCGATCCTCGTTTGTCACTCTTTTCCCCAAAAGATCATCGCCCAATGGAAGTTTCCTAACTTCAAACAAAATATCATCAAGAAAATAAGTAAAATGCCTATTAAAGATTGATCATTAAACCTTCGTACAACCACCAAGATGGAATTTTCATAATTCTTTCATAATTATTACGCCTAATAATCAATAAGATCACGAGTTCCCCGAGCCTTCCTAGAGAGTTTCACCCTGCTAGATGACAAATACACATCCCCCATAGACAAATTCCACGTTGCAATATTTTTTACGAGAATCGGGGCATTAACACGTTTCATCAACAAAGTGTAGAAGGGCGATGATGATACAGAAAAGTGGGTAAAAGGTGCGGCATATAAAGATTTCCTCACAAAATTAACAGAATGAAAATTTGTTTATTTTTCCATGTCTGCCTCTGCAACCTCCAGCTCTCGATAATAACAGATTCATCTGGCATTATTTCCTGAGCTAAAGACTCATAAGATTTTTACTGAATTACAGGTAGAAAGCAACCACATGCGCTGCCGCTCTACGCAAAGGGGAGATCTCCCCGTGAGCCAGCCTATTTTCTCGAGGAACTTCTAGTTTTTATCCAAATACAAGGCAAAATCGCAAAGCTGCAAAAGAAATCCAACCTTGGATTTCACTCTTACCTTTTCTGCTTCTTGGTTGCATAACATCAAATTCCCCCAAGTCCTCAAAAATCACAGGAAAGCTTCCTACCTGGTGGCACACAGAGAAAAGCATAAAAGGAGCAAGTTAAACGCTATTAGACATTTTTCTCCAGTTTAGATAGCAAACAGCAAGAGGACCAACCTGACCTGAAGAAGTGGTAACATTCAAGTTTGGAAATTTGGTGTTTCCCACCGACTGATAGGCAAGGGGGGCACCATCTCATCCAAAATCTCTATCTTTTGGGCCAGAACATGGATGGGTTACAATTCAAAAGAGCTGTACACTAGCCCCACCATCCCGTTTATCAGCTCATAGAAGAATAATGGCTATGGTACCCGTAAGTTCTTGACAACCCATAGCAGGGGTAAAAGGTCAACCTACTGAATGCTTGGGCAGAGCACCTTTTTCCAACAACAAAGCCATAAAGAAGAGTAATAGGATATTGCTGAAGGTGGGCCCCACATAAAAATGATGCGTTGATGAACAGATATGCAGGTTCCATTGAATAGTATCCATAACATTAATAGCAAAGAATATGATGAAAGTAGAAAGGCCCAACTCAGGAGGGTACAATGGGATGCCATTTTTGATCAAAAAGATGCCAAGATAGCAGAGTTTGTGGGGCTTCAATGCACCCAAATCCTGTGAATAAGGGCACATCAAAAATACATATTAACAGGAACCTACCATCTCTGAATTGCTAGTTCTCTGGGGTCTGTCCCGAAGTAGGACCGTGCTTGTGAACATTTAATGCAATCCGATACAGATAGAAAACCACCATCATGCCACTGCATATAGTCCATTTGTCAGGCAATGCAAATGAAAACCAAGGAGACAACCTTCAAATAAGATTATGCTAACAGATTGTCATTCAATCACAATTTTCATTATTGCTATGAGACATTTCCCAATTAATTGGGATCAATTAAATAAATTATGTTATGCCACCCCATCTCTCCAAGACCATGTCATGAACTTGTGCATTACTTTCCATATCTATTATCAGAATAAACAAACTCCAAATTGGAAGTGGACTGAGGAAACCCCACCCACCTAGAATCTTGATCAAATCCTTCTTTATTGCCCACAAGTTCTGGCAGCCAATAGGATGGATGCAGGTACAAGTGATCAATTGGTTGGATGTTAGTGAAGTCATTAGAGCTTACAAAAAGTGGATTCTCACCATATTATTTTAGTTTTTAAATATAACTATCAATCTTTTACTTGAGTGTTCTTCCGACATCATCAACACAGAAAGGAGCAGGAACCCCCAGGATTCCAGTCTGTCGATGTAACAACAATGGGTCAATGACCTAAAGTAGGCATCACTTCCAGATGAAGGTTTTTGTAAATTTCTCAATGGCACATCAAGCATTTCATCACGAGATCAGCTTGCCTTTTTGTTCGGTAGGTAGATATTAACTAACACACACCTCAAAACCTATTCCACTAAATCCTCATATTCAGATGTTGCCCTGCTTTCTCCTCTCTTGACAGGAGATTCAGTTACGCATGACATTTATACCATGCATCTACAGAAAGTCCAACCTGATCAAATTTAAAGCTTGACAATTGATCCTGGGAGAAAATGAAATGATGTTTTCGCCTGGCCCATCTATTTGCCAGCCAGCCAGGGATTCACATCCCAGACTTGTGGTCCCTATATAAGCATCCAGCATTCCCAAGAAAATCCCCACCTGCCTTACAATCACAACTCACCGACCAGACCAGACCCCATCCCAATTTTACAAGTTGCTGCTGTGCACATATGGCATGCACACAGATGATATGATAATATAAGTACTTGCAATTCTGTGCACCAATAGCATATAGAGTTAACTTTAACTAAAAAATGATTGAAAATACAATGATGAGAAAAATTATGGCTGTTTAACTTCAAAGTAGTTGTGTCACATCAGCCTAAAAAGAGATGTAAAAGGGGTGTATTTGAAAAACACTCACTTTCAAATACAGACAAACACAACTTTGATGAAACTAGGTGCTAGCTCATTTTGCAAGATTTTGCAAAAGTTAGAGAGTGATTCTTGATAGTGTTGCACTACACTCCAATTTGAATCTCATAACAGAAACCACGGTAAGCTCCTATCAATGAGAATGACATCCTGAATTTCATTGCAACACATCACACCCTGAATATAATATTGCTTGTCGTATTATGGGTCCAAACCCCCTAGAACCAATGTTGAAGCTGATTGGAACCAAACTGATCTATGGACCAATAAAATCAACAGCCCAGTTATTTAAAGATTTGCCTGAAGCCCAACAAGAACTCTATTTCCCACTCTCCAAATAATTCATCCTATGCACTTTGTTCATGATCATATAATCATTGTAAGCTTTTTCTCAATTTTTTCTCCAAGTACTCATGATAAGATGTATAGATCCCATTATGTCATACTATTCCATATGAGAGCATGAGTTCTGCTTTTCAGCTCTTTTTTGGCAAACCTGCACCCACATCTTTTCAGCCTTATACCATTCAACTTGAATTCAATCCTTTTAATGGGTGCAAGTTTTAGTCTCTATCACATTGAAATCACTCCTTTTAATGGGTGCGAATTTTTGTCTCTATCACATTGAACTCACTCCTTTTGATGGGTGCAATTCTTAGTCTCTATCATGCATGGCTGAACACTCAAATCTATGTCCCCCTACATCATTATTTATTGGTGCCACCTTCAGACTCCTTCAAGTGTTCAAATCTCTGTCCCCTGCATCATTATTTATTTGTGCCACCTTCGGACTCCTTCAATCCTTCATTTCTGATTGTAGTCTTCCCAGTCTTTACAACACATCCACGATCCATTTCATGTATCATAATATTGCAACCAAATATTTTGTTGTTCTTATTTCTTCCACCAGAAACACAGCGTGAAGGCAACAAATGATGCAACTACCTTATTTTATCACCACCAACCACTTAGCTGGATGGTATGCAGATGGCCAATAAAAATGATGATGATCCCAAGATCAACTAGGGGTAAGGACATATATCATGATCATATGGGGGAGGGACCCAGTTGTGTTAGAATCCTATGATCTCTCCAAAAAAAGAGGAGTTTCGTTTCATTTCTTTAGTCTTAAATAGCTTATTTATTTTCATTAGCGCCCATTCAGTAATAAGGAAAAGGATGAAAATCCCTTTTGTATTTCATCTTCTTTGCTATTTAATCAATAAGACATTTAGCTACCCAACAAGCCCACTTTTACCTCGTTATTACTTATATTTTAAACCATTATCCCTTTTTTTTCATCCAAAAAGCTTATCCATTTTATTTTTATTCCCTCTACTTCCAATTATTACCCCCATTCAGTCATATCATTTTATGTATTTTCCTCCACTTTTTATATTCTGCCTCTTCCTTTGCTTTTTCATATATTTTCCCAATTCCCAATCAAACCCTTCAGTCTATTTCAAGATGGTTGATGGCTGCTTATCTCTTATTATAGCCATCCATTTAACTCTTACGTGCTCTATTTCAGGGTGGTCCACAAATGGATATTTCTTTCTCAAAAGTATAATTCTTAGAGATGCTAAATGGCTGTTATTTTTCTCCTCCAGAACATCTTTTATGAATGGATTACCCATATTGATCTGCAGCATGAACCACAGTTAGCAACCCACCCCCTGCTCGAAAATCAAAAGCATACTGCAAAACTTCTTGAATGCTATGTCTTCTATAGAGACAGTCCCAGCACAAAACAAGGATATCAAGAAAGGTGAATGAACCTGACGAAGGTCACAATAGTAGTAGGAAGGGAAGGCCTCTGCAACAATGAAAAATGCCACAATTAGAAAATGCAAATCAGTCATATGTCAAGGAAGCAGAAATCCAATATAAGACTTCTGAAAGAGCTCAAGAAATCCCTTACTTGAGAAAGCAATCGTAGCTCTCTTATGAAGATTATAGCTGCAATTACTGCATCAGTAAAGCTCCAATTAAAATGCAGTTCAAGAATCAAAATACTCATAATAAGCATAAGTTAGAACATAAAACAAAATTAATAACAAAAAGATATCAATGTCATAACCAGTGTTTACAATTTCAATATTTCCGGTGAAATTATCGCTGAAAATATAGCTACAGCCACTTATTGAAATGTTCTCGCCACTGAAATTCAAGAAACCCGCATGTTAGGAGAAAATTTTGAAATAATCTTGAAATTATCGAGATTTCGCCCAAAATCTCGAGAAAATATCTATAAAATCGAAAATTTCCCTAAAATCTCGAGACGTATCCTCCATTTCACCCAATGAGTCTAAGAAATCCATTTTCGAAGCCTCCATTATGAGATTTGTGCAAAAAACACACTGATTTGAGCTTCGGATTTGGGGATTTTCGGCAACAATGAGGTCGGTGCATCCGATTTTGGTAAGATCTTCCTCGAAATTGTAATTTGGGTTTTGAAATCTTACCTACAAGTTTTGAAACTCATTTTCGGAGGGATTAGAGCTTGATTCGAACACCAAACAACCAGATTTCGGTTAGAAATCAAAGATCTTCAAACGACAGCTTGGGGCAACTTCGTTAGATTCTTCCATATGCCTGGAAACTTGATTGAGAACTTATTTCCCAGCAATGGAAGGTTGAAATCAGCAATAGGGTGTTCGATTGGAGTTTGGGAGAGGCAAAATCTAGTTTTTTGTTTTTTTTTTCATTTTGGGTGCCAAAAATAGGACTGTTCAAGGTGAACAGCCCTATGGGGGTATTTTTTTATGTTTTATTAACTGAAATTATTATATATTGTTTACAAAGAATATATGGCATGATTTCTCTATTTTCAGGGGTTTAAAAAAAGTGTAATATCAATATTTTTGTAATTTATTTTTAAATAAATATTTTCCAGTTTTTTTGTTTAATCGTATGTAATATAATTATCTGTAGCCTTAATTTGAGTCTATAAAGTTTGAGACAGATTTTGTGCTTTAAATTTTTTTTGAGATTTTTTACAAACTTAATTTATCCAGAAAAATGACTGTTTATTTTTTACAACATAAAATATTTTTAGCCTTTTTTTGTGATAATATTTTTTTTTTATAATTCACATTTATGCATATGTTTAACAATTGTGTGACATAAATCTATCATGTAGTAATATGTTAAATTAGAAATATGCTCTGTCAGAGTTTATGTCATTGGCATGTTTCCTTTACTTATTATCTGTTGACATTTAAAGCGATATTTTTTTATCCTAAAAGTGCAATTAGATTTATTAAAAAATTTTTTGGAAGAATTCTTAATTTTTCTGTATTTTTAAATTTTTTATATTTTAGCAAAATTATTCAGCCAAATTATCGATAATTTCTTCAAAATTAGCAAAATTTTCTCTTTTTCAGCTTAAGAAAATTTTGAACACTGGTCATAACTATATCAAGTGTCAAAACCACTTGAACAACTAGATAACATAGAAATACCACCAATGTAGATTTTGCATATTTCCATGACTGTTCACAATACAAATCACTCATTGAAAGAAAAACTAACCAGCTTGTCCCTTCAATAATGAAACAGATTCTTCTCCATGCTTCCATGATCTTAGACTTGATACACTTAGTGCCAAAAGAGTTCCACCAAGGATGACCCCAAACCGTATTGCAGAAATGCTTCCATTTAGCATAAAGTCAAGGAATCCGCCAACAGAAAGAAGTAGACCTACATGAAAATAAGAAGTTTCTTAGACAATGATTTACCATCATGAAGACCAGAAAATGTCCAGATGATCCAAGCATCGCACATAAAACAGAACCCTGCAAAAAAGCTGGGCAGGAAGGCAGCTGATGAGGTTCTTTGGAGCTCATGTATTAACAAGCATGACTTCAAGTTTCAAGCAAATTAACAGGCAAACCCCCATAAACAGACATGCTCAAAATCAGGGCTCCCCTGAGGACATTAAATAAAGACTACTGTTTGGCCCCAAATAAAGAGCACCGGCCATCTTTAACAATCCATTTTTGTTGTATATGTGGCCTACCTTCTGAGGAGGCAGTCCTAATATTTCAGCCAGTTAAGTTCATTCGTGGGTTGGTTTTTTTTTTTTTTTTTTGTGGGGTTGGGGGGGTTGGGGGGTAGGAAATTGCAGCTCGATAAACGGCACGGCCATGCACACATTTTTTATATCGACATGCATGCTGCAAATATCAATCACAAGAATCTCCATCTTTCTCCACAAGACAGAAACTATAACAAATCAAGAAATTAAGAGACAAGAGCATGAGCCAAGGGAAGCACAAAACAGAGGATCTAAAAAAAAATTTGCATACATACCATATGGAATCCCAAGGTGAAAGTCATGAACTTCAGATACCGCCTTCAACTCACTGGCAGAGGAGAAAGTTTCCACAACATCCTTCACAGGTTCAGGGGCATTCTCAGCAGCAGCAATAAGGTACTCCTTACTTTCTTCACTAACTTCTTTAGCAATTATACTCAAATCATGTCTTGCCCTTTCTGCCTGAATCTTCAACTGTTTTGATGTTTCCATCAATGTTATCATTGCTTTCTCTGAGTATACTTCATAAGCTTCCTGCGATGTGGCTTTCATCTTCATAGCTTGCTCCTTAAATGATTCTAGTGTCTTTTGCCATTCCTCTTGTGATTCCTCATTACGTATCTTGAGCTCCTCCCTTCTATCCACTCCAATCTCTGGATGCTTTACAAGAAAAGGGCTACTGAACATCAATGGACTAGGAAAGAAAACACTGACAAATTAAACAAGAAATTCCAATTCTCAAAAAAGAAATGGAAAATCGAGTGCTTTTATTTTACATTTCCAAAGCATATAATGATCTAAATGGGATGAAAAAGCAATATTATATACACGCCTTAACTAAATGTCTTAAAATGGATCGGATTCATGAGGCAGCACTCTAACAAAGAAGATTACAAATATATAAAGACTTATGAATCATCTCCCTTCAACTGCTGAGTATAGACAGCTTCTTTTTTGAAGCCCCTGCAGAGTCCAAAAAACACATTCCTTTGCTCAAGCAAGGCAGTTAAGTAATTTCTTGTTAGAGTCTTAACTATTCTATTGTACAATTTGCAGTCCATGTAGCTACAGCTTTGAGCCATGTGGTATGTTCGAAATTTGTAAATGATCCAAATAGATAATTTTTAGATGACTGTAGTAATTTTCTTAGATTTCCATGTTTCATTTGGAGCCCAGCTAGGCATTTGAAAGCAGCTAGAGTTATAGTAGAACAATCGAAAGACAAGTATGAGATTGAACCTTATTTGGCGGCATTTTTTTCTCTACAAGATCCAAGAAGTATTGACAAATCATAGGTGCAAACAAGACAATCCAAGTGGAGAACATTTTACTTTCACATTACCAACAACATAATAAATATGAACAATTCAGATCACTGAAGGCACCCCAACCATACCTGTAGCCTGCCGAATATGTAGAAAATCATGCAGGTTGGTTTTCTTCATTTATTCTTGTCTTTCGGTTTAGTTGAAAGTTGAAACACTCTCCAAGCACATCATATGCCTGCTCTGTCCCATGCACGAATGTGTATATACACGCATAACCCACTAGCCATTGCCTGATTGGATTGCACCTAATGCAAAGTGCAGTCATCCAGTCCAACCAACATATTATACTGAGGCCCATAATATCAATAGTCTATATGAATCCCAGCCAAGTCGGGTTTTTTGAATACATCAGATGATAAAAGTAAAGTTCATATCCCACTTTGACTGAATATGCACATAAAAACGAAAAACCAGTTAAGTGCATCAAATCCCACCTAATGCTTCTAAGCCTCTCAGAAACCCCCGTGTGTTTCTCTTTTTACGATGCTTCCCCTTGTGTTTTCACACATCTTCAAACACCCTCTAAAGTCAGAAACATTTTCTAAATCATAAAAGTGTGAATCCAAGTTTCTAACAATTTAAAATGTCACTTTTGTAACTGCCCACCTTCTGCATGTTTGAAAACATCAAATACCCTCTTAAGTTTAAAAAAATTTTCAACCAACAAAAATGCCTTTCATGCATAAAAAATTGCCATTTATTGATCATATAAAGTTCATAAATAAAATCCAATCCATTCATTTGATTTCATCACAATTTAAATTATGTGTTAAGAATATCAACTAAATAAAATACTTATAAGGGTAAATAAATAAGTACAAAAAATATCTTTATGCAATATAATTCCTCTACATTACCCATGATGTGGTACTTCACATCTAGTTAACATGCATCATAAGAAAAAAATCACACTTAATTTTATTATCATATCAATCCGTGGAAATCATATTCTCAAGATTCCTAACGATAAACGAAACCAGTCACTTTGACTTTATTTATTTTGAGTTGGATTTTGCTTATAACCTTTATGGGACACCTAAACACCAATTTTTCTCGTATAAATGGAAGATATCATCATCATTTAAAAAATATGCATATAACTCAAGGGCCATTTGAAGTTATCGGCATCCATGAGGGGGCATTTGTAAAAGTAGGCTATCTAATCTAATATATCAGAAACATTTGAGGGGATATTCGATAATTTTCCAATAAATTAGCGTGGAACTCAAATTAAAAGAAAGATGCATTGGAAAAGTGGAACCTGAATCCCGCACAATCCTACAAAATCCATCAAAGATTCAACAGTGGGAGGATTTTTGCATTGCTGAAAAATAACGGTACATCCCAATAATTCATTTCGATAAGGAGAAAAAAATCCAGCCCACTATAAACTCAACAATCGATTGGTGAAATAGAAACCTAGAACAATCTGATTCGCTTTGGCTGAGAACACATGCAGGCATCCAAGTTCTAAGAAAAGGAAATCGGAAATTGGTACTAAAGAAGAATAGAGAAATCAGGTTAAACTTACGGGCTCTTCCTTGTGAGAAGAAGCGTAGACGAGAATCGGACGGATGGCGTCGATCCTCAGCCTGCGGTGGGGATCGAGGGCGAGGAAACGTAACCCGAGGCCTCTAGGAGAAACTGACGGATGCGATAGCTGAAGCAAACGTGCGGTCCTTAACATTGAAGGGTTGCAGCAGGCATGCGTCCTTGGAGAGCCGAGGAAGGAGGAGGCTTGGAGAGCTTTCATGGCGGAGAGACAGAGGTTGAAAAGGGTTTTGGGTGGGGGTTTTATAGTTTCCAGAAGATGCATTTGGGCATGCGAAATGATACACGTGCTTCAGCTCCCACGTGGACAGAGCCACGTGTCTTTGGCGTTGAAGGCGCTCATCAGTCTTCTTCTGTTGTATCGATAGACATTGAATATTAAAGGCGCGCTTGCACAGTTCCAGGAGATAAAAAACGCTGACATTATTTCGGATCTTTTTAGTTATTATTTTTATCTCTTTAGTTATTATTTCTACTTTCTCGTTATTTTCATTGGTTTTTTTGTTTATTTTTAAAATTTTCAACTTTTATCCTACAATTTCCAATTTTTTCACTACCATATAATTGAAAAATAATGGAAAAAAAGCAGGATAGTAATTGATGGATTCAACCCAAATTCCCACTGGCCAACTGAATTTCTTGTGTTTGGGTAGCGTTTTTTATAGTTTGAGTAGGAAAATTTAGATTTAAACCCAATCTAATTTGGAAATAAAATTGGGTTTAGCTGAGACACAACACCTACATGAATTTCAACCCCATTTTATGAAAAGCTAGTTATCTCTATTATGAATGTTTAGGGTTGCAACTGGGTTTAGTTAAGTCGAACCCATCAAACCTAGCCCAATATTTTTAAAGGTTTAGGCTCACTAGTTTTGATATTAGGTTAACCCAAAATCGGAATTCTAATTTGGGTTGATGGTAACTCAAATCAAACCTAACTAAATTGCATATTATTAATTACAAAATTAAAAATTATATATTTTTTGTTTCTCATAATTCATATTATATTATTTCATCTTTTTGAAATTTCTTTTATGAAACACAAATGACTTACTAATTTTATTTTGTTCTCATGATTACTATCTTTATTCTTAGAATAAGTGTGTTTTCCTCTAATTGATCTTATTTCCCTAGTTTCATCCCTATTTTCACGTCTTTTTTGAAAATCTTCTTTGTGAAATCAAAACTAATTACAAACATTTAACCTTATATGTTAAGACTTTAAAAAATTCTTGTTTTTATTCTCATCTCCCAAGTGTTTTAAAGGCCCCAAACCAAATGTATTTAATAATACAATTGCTATCATATGTAATCGTCTATCTCCCAACTTTTCATCTCTTTCTTTCTTCATCTTTCTGATTAAGGTGATCATTGATTTATAAATATTCAATTACACTACATCAAGCATTTGAAGATTTCATTCACAATACACATTATTAGAAATTTTATCTTGAAATATTTAAGACATTTTGATATTTTATTTTATGATTTAATATAGCCCAAATTTAATACAAACCCAAACTATTGGGATAGAGTTATGGTTGAGGTTTCAAAATTAGTATTAGGTTAAAGTTAAGATTGAGAATTTACACCTTGAGTTAGAGTTAGAATTGACTTCAACACACACCCAAATGACCCAAGTTGCACCCCTAAAATATTATTCCCATTTAATTGCTTAAATTATATCTTGATCAGAATTCCGTCAAAACAACTATTTTACATGGGCCTCTATGGCTTTTAACTAATATTATAAACATGCATTTTTCACTTTTATTATATTTAATAAGTACAGTTGTTTATAAAGCCTTAGCTAACAAAACAACTATAGAGAAGATAACATAAATTTCTGCGGATAATGTAGACAATTTTTTTGAAAAAATTAGGTTATAATTAAGATGCAATTGAATTAATATAATCTGTTTGTTTAAAATAAATTTAAAGTACACATTTTAAACAACCTGAAAGTTACCCAATTTATCAACCAAAACCAATCTGAAATGTTCAACATTAAATTGGTTTGCATTTAAGATTTTACAATAGATAAATTTTAAGTAGGATCAACATTTTAAAAATACAATTAAAATTGTATTGACCCCAACCCAACTTAAAAATAAAGATAAAATTTTCTATTTTACTTTTTCCTTTTTCCTTTGATATTAGCAGTAGGAAACTTGAAATCAATAGACTGTAATTCTACCACATCCTACAGCACTTTAGCTGTCGGATACCTTTGTTGAAAAGTTGATCAAGACATCCAGCCGTGCATTGAAAGGCAACGAATGAAGTGATTGATTCTGGCATGCAGCTTCGCATTTTCCTTCCCTTTCTTTTCGCCCACCAGTTAGCTTCCACAATGAGCTGAAATTTCACAACTCTGTTTGAATATCTGGTTTCCTTAGTCTGGATGTTCAGCACAAGCACAAACGTAGAATAAAATCGTACGTTCAAAATCACGTGCAATCGAACCATCTTGCTCCAACTCAGTAGGAAGGTTGTTCTCGTAAGGAGAGAACCGACACGCAAGAAAGGAATTAATGCTCCCCAAAAAAGCTTCATCATAGTTGAGGGCAAGGACCTGATGCTTGCCCATGTAATACTAATAGATGGCCCACCCGCGTGAATTGCAGGACATGCGACACCTAAGGTTTCAACTAACTCGAACTTAAAACCCAAACCCAACTAGCCTGGCATTTATCAGCTGATCCGGTTACATTCAATGGGATACAAAAATAGAGAAACTACAAGAAAACTGGAAAACTACAACCTCCATCCTGTCTAAAATTGTTGATTATAACCGTTTGATGGTTAATGTGATCACTTGATGCTCCCACTGCAAATGGAAGATGTGCATGGGCCAGCAGACGTCATGAACGATATTCCCTTGTAGGTCGCTACACCCTTCTCATCAGTGTATAGATGCTGTACCCATGAAAGACATCATCACGAAGTTCACAATGCATCCAAAGTCCAAACCATAATACCATGAAA
>JAYJMB010088859.1:0-18766 GCA_036873735.1 Pouteria campechiana | reverse complement strand
CTTCTTTTAATGAATTTGAACAAGAAAGAAAACAGAAAGGTACACAAGAGTGCACAGAGTGAGTGGGAGAGAAAAAATGACAAATGGGTCCCTCCCAGAGGATTGCAGTTTGTCGCTTCTCCTATTATTGCGGCTGGATTCTTTTCCATCACGCGTTGCACGTTTCGTACGCAAGCTTTTCTTGAATGCAGATTGAAATGTTGCTACTAATAATGTGGGTAATATGAATTCGTGCACGTACGAAATAATGAATTGCTAGTGATAAGTTAATCATTACTGATGAACTCCATTGGCAGACTTTTTAATGCTGTTTTGATGGCTTTTGTGCATGACTTTTTGAGTTTTAATAATTCAAATTCAAGTAAGATTAATACAAATATACAGTAAAGTTACATAATTGATTTTTAAGCAAAGGAATTCAATTTTCTTCATTTATATATATAATTTTGTTCGATGACCATCGCAAAGATGTTCGCACCCAAAAGCAGAGTCATTCCTGTGGAAGCAAAGAGCAAAGCTAGCCGACCGGTGCAATTTCATAAAAAGTAAAGAGGCGCACCTATGAAAATTACCAAAAAATCCAGGAAAGAGCGTAAGATTTGGGTTGCTTGAATTGATGACAGTACGTCCCTTCTCAAAATAAGCAGAAAAATTCTTGCAACTGGTGGTACGAATTTGCTAGCGGATTTCAAGAAATGTTACAAATCGTGCAACAGACAAGAAGGAGAAGGTAAGCCTCAACAGCGACTGAGTAGCCAACCTTAGGAAAACACCTGTCTCTTTACATGTCAGGATATGGCCACAACATTATCTCCACACGCTCTATCCATGTCCATATTGTACATGAAGTGTTCATGACAATGGCCACTTTTGGCAATTCAGTCCAACCAGCGAGTGAGCATATCTCGTGCGTTTAATCCCCCCTCCCCTTTCCCATGAAACTAGCATCGTTTTTCTTCCCTTGATTTGATTTCAAATTCGCTTATTAAAGCCCTGCGGCACAGATCATCGTGCTATTTAGCGATCGTGTGTGCTCCTGCGAGTCGACTCGCAGATGAAAATTAAAAACCGCCAAGTTTTCGTCGTTTAGACACGGCTTGAGTTTAATTACGAGAATGCCACCGCTGACATTCTGTTCAAGCGCGTAGGAAAGTGAATCCCTCGCATTTTTAGCTTCGATGGCATCCTTGTAATTTTAACGAAAGTCAAGGTTTAATGGCAAGTGGCTGGCCCCCGCTCCTTTCATACGCACAGGCGAATTACCTGCGATGCACCCCGCCGGGTGAGCCTGCGGCGACCCATTTTCCAGGCCGTCGGGTTCGTTGGACATGTAAAGTCCACGAAACTTGTTAGAAATGGGTCACGGATGTTGTACGTATATCATCTGAACCATTTAAGTTTTTTAATGCCCAACTAAAACTATGTACAGAAAAATATTAATATTTTATGATTTATTCGAATTAAAAATTATACATTTTACTAAAGTATTTATTTTCCCCTAATTTAACAAAAATAAATTATTATAATTTTATTAAATATGGCGTAGAATAATATTTTAAGCTTGTTTTGTGATTCGGATTTGTATAAATAATAATAAATTTAAAAATTTTCTATTATTGAATCCAAATTATTTGATCTAAACATTCTGTTTAGGAATTGCTATTTTTTATCTTAATCCAAATCATAGAATAGGCTTAAAATATAATTCTAAACTATATTTAATAAAATTATAATAATTTATTATTTTTGTATTAAATTAGAGCAAAATAAGTAGTTTAGTAAATATGTAATTTTTGTCCAAATAAATCATAAAGTATTAATAGTATTTTTAGTTGGCAATAAAAAAAATTAAACAGTTCAGATGATATAGGTACAACATATATGCCTCATTTCTAAAGTCACAGGTTTCTTCGACATACATTTCATCAGACATGGTGGCCTTGCAAATGGTTCACCACAAGGCCGTCCAATATCTTTCTGTAGCAAGCTAACCCTGCTCAGTGTAGATTGCAAGTAATCCACTTTCTTCATATGCTTCGAACAATACCTTGTTATTAGATCCTGTTCGTTGATTAGTTTCATCCTCGATCTATATTATTGCTTTTACCATACAAATTTCTCAGGTCCGCGGAAAATCAGGTCATCAGGTAGGCCATAGTTGCCAAAGCAATTGCTCATAGCCATCACTTTTCAGCTCTTTCAACTTGCACATTTTTTTTCTGCCATCCATATTTCATACATTAATCAGATAATCGTAGCCTTATGTTAGAAAATCCTAACTCAGATACCCGAATATTCAATTAGCACTACGCCATGTCAGATCTCAACCCTAATAGAATACCTTTTCTCGCTACTACGCATTCCCGTGACACCACGAATCAGATGCATATCCTTCTGGAATCCTTCTCTAAGCAAAGATCCTCATCCTACTTGGATACAAGTTATGTATGCATCCTGGCTATGTAACCACACTTAATTATAAATACACTCAGGTATGTGCCTCGAAACACAAGCTCTTGCTACCATTCCATCATCTCTAAAAGAGTCCTCTTACTGACTTGAGCGTTGGAGTATTTATGCCGGGAACACCCCCGGTGTCCTTTGATCTTCTTATTCTAGTCTTGCAAGATTCAAAGAGAGAATTTCTCGAGACCCACCTTAACATTCCATTTAGAGACTACCCAAACATTGACACCATCTATGGAAACATTTTTCAATTAAGTCCAAAGATATCTGATAACATTCAAGGCCATACAAATGCTCCCTCTCTCCCTGTTGCAACACCAATATGCATTTCTCTTCCAACAAAAATGGTAATACCATATCACTTGAGGATTTGTTATGCCAATTTGGTCTGACAAGTCAACAGGCGATACAGTAGATGATGTAGGGCATCATTCAGTAGATGATGCAATAATTCATACAACAACAAGGCAATCCTACTGGCAGAGTCCTTCCTCAGCCATCGCGCCCTCAGGCAGATCCGGTTGATAATAAATCTGGAAACCACGCAGCGGAAGATTTCCAGCCAACTGCCCCGGTCCCTAGATCGCAACCCGCCAAATTTTCTCCCGCAGCACAACTGATAAACCTTGCGATCGTTCATACTCCAGGGGGAGCAGTAGAGTAGGACACAAGCAACTGCCCGGTCAGGGCAGTCAATGGCATCCTGGAGCCGGCTCAAAGACAAGAAACCTATATGCAAGAAAGGAAAGCTTTGTCTCACCCTAAGGCAAAGAGGCTCCCTGAAGACCTCACAACAAAGTATGAAAGAAGGAACCCTCAGTTGCATACAAAGAGGCTAAACGCGAAGCATATTCCTTTTATTTAGGAGATCCTGGAGGAGCCAGTTTCGAAGAGCTCCAAGATGTCATCTTTAAAAGCTTAAGATGGTACCACGAACCCAGACGACCACCTCGCCGGGTACGATGAATAAATGACCTTGGTAGGGTCTCAAATGCCATAAAGTGTTGCACTTTTCCCTCAACTCTTAAGGGAGAGGCACTATTGTAGTACCAAATGTTGGTTCCAGAATCAATTAACTCTTTTGACGACCTAGAGGAGCGATTCTGGAAATGCTTCATTGGCTAATAAAGATAGAGGAGGACCGTTAGATCATTATTGTCGATTAAGCAAAGAGAGAACGAGACCTCCTCGAATATGTCAATAGGTTTAACCGACACTCTCTCAACATAGATATGTTAGACCATAACGTCGTGTTGGAAGCACTGCAAGAAGGCATCTTAGATACCAACACGAGGTATCGGCTCCACCTATGACCCCCCAAAGACTACTTAGAACTCTTGGAGGCCATAAATAGACACGTCGAAGTAGACAAAAATACTAGGAGGGGAGGGAGCTATACTCCCCCAAGGCGCTGGGATGATCCCCCTTCCCCAAGATGCCTAGACGACCGCTCTCCCCCCAAGCGTCGACCCATCCGCTCCCCCTTCCCCCGAGGCATCGGAATAACCGCTCTCCTCTACAATGTCGGGATGACAACAACTACAGATCCGCTCTAGGCAGGCCATCAAGGACTCCCATGACCCCTCTCAATCATCCCACAGCACACGTACTCCATGAGATCTAAAAGCAGGGATATCAGATTCGTAATTCACCAGCCATCAAAAGCAGACGGAGCTTGGATGCTAACAAATACTACCTGTATCATAAGTACATCGGCCACGATACAGAAGAATGCCAAATCCTGAAAAAAAAATTAAGAAGCTCATAAAAGGTGAATGTTACTGCACTACCTTGCAGGTAACCCCTAGAGGACGCCGGGTGGGGGAGAGGGTCAACTCCAAAATTCAACAGTCGCAAGGAGGGATGTTAGAGACCCTGCAACGGAAGCTAACCAACCTATAGTGGGAATCATCAAAGTCATCACTAGCGGTCCCACAGCTAGACCACCAACGGATTTGCCACGCATAAACTTGGTCTGACAGAGTTCTAAGCTAAAGAGGGAAGAAGAGGATTTTTCAATCACCTTCTCTGAGGAAGATATGGCGAGCGGGTCCGATGGACAGGATATTGCGGTTATCATCACAACAGTAATATCAAACTTTTAGGTGAAAAGAATCATGGTGGACAGTGGCGCTTCCGCAAATATTCCCCTTCACAATGGGGATGACCCCAAGAGGATTACCACACCCTTGGATTTCATGGTGGTGAATGTACCATTCCGCATACAACGTTATCCTGGGATACCCGGACCTCAACAAAATGAAGGCGGTGGTATCTACATATCACCTGGCTGTTAAGTTTTTTGCATCTGGCTGAAAAGGTATAGTTAGAGGAGTTCGAAAGATCACCCGAGAGTGTTACGAAATATCACTAAAGGAAAAGGTATCATGCAATATGCTAATTGATACTATGGACACTATGGACGAACAACAAATCACTAGGAGTGAGCCGATAAAACTACTGGAGACGGTTCTGCTTATCCTCGGCTCCGCGAAAAGGGTAGTCCAAATCAATTTCTGCCTAGAAGCCCTTCTCAGTCAAGAGTTAATAAATCTACTGAGAAAGAACATCGATGTGTTCACCTGGGAACCTTCGGATATAACCAGACTGGATTCGTCAATCATCTCACATAAGCTAGCTGTCGACGATGTCTATAAACCAATCAAGCAAAAGAAGAGGCTATTCTCACCAAAAAAGAAGGAAGCTATCGTAGCGGAGGTAGATAAATTACTCAAAGTTGGATTCATCAGACCAGTGTAATACCTTGAATGGTTGACCAACGGGTCATGGTGAAGAAAGCCACCGAAAAATGGAGCATGTGCGTAGACTTCATCCTGCTCAACAAAGCGTGCATAAAAGATAGTTACCCTCTCCCAAACATTGACCAGCTAGTAGACTCTACCACTAGCCATGAGTTGCTCACCTTTATAGACACTTTTTCAGGGTACCACAAAATCCAAATGCATAAGCCTGACAAGAAAAGACTACCTTCATCACTGACGTCGACACATTCTAATACAAAGTAATGCCATTTAGATTGAAAAATGCCGAAGATACTTATAAAAGGATGGTGAATAACTTATTCAAGCAACAAATTGGTAGGAACATGGAAGCATATGTCGATGATATAGTATTAAAAAGCAAAACCCAAAATCAGCATCTTCAGGACCTAGAAGAAACGTTCCAAACACTCATAAGTTACAGAATGAAATTAAACCCCCAGAAGTGTGTTTATGGTATCGCATTAGGAAAATTGCTGAGATTTTTGATTTCGTAGAGGGGTATTGAGGTAAATCTTAAAAAATCTAGGTCATCCAAGATATGGCAATACCCAACAGTAACAAAGAGCTCCAATGCCTGACAGGTCGGTTAGTAGCACTTAGTAGATTCCTGTCCAGATCCACGGAAAGAAGCCTCTCATTCTTTAAAGTGCTCCAGAAGGGAACAACAACAAACCCAAACAGAGAAGAAATCAGCAAGGAAACACGGAGAGCCTTAGATGAACTCTAATCATATCTAGCCACTTTCCCTTTGCTGAGTGCACCGGAGAAAGGGAAGACCCTATGCCTCTACCTCATGGCCAGACTCAAAACTATAATAGCAGCATTATTTAGGGAACAAGGCCAAACTCAGAGACCCGTATACTATGTTAGCAAGATCTTGAGAGATGCAGAGATAAGGTACCCTACTATTGAAAAAATTCCTATACTCTGATAATTGCTGCAAGAAGACTCTGACCATACTTTCAAGGCCATCCGATCTGGGTCTACACAGACTAGCCGCTAAGGCAACTCCTACAAAAGATAGAGCTATTAGGATACTTCGTCAAGTTTTTTGTCGAGCTCAGCGAATTTGACATCGAGGTTGTGTTGCGGACATCCATCAAGGGCCAGATCTTGGCTGATTTTCTAGTGGAGTGTATAGGGAAAGTGACCAATACGAATGGAAGCGAATCCGTTCTGGCAGTCTCGAAGCTGAAGGAGCCTGACTAAGTAGCAGATCCACCCAAAGGGCCAATGGTAACACAAACAAAAGAGCTGTGCGGGTTTCCCGCAAAGGATACCAATCCATGGTCAGACAACGTTGCCCGTTGGAGCCTGCACATGGATGGATCGTCCAACAAAGATAGTGCCGGTGCCAGACTTGTTCTTCAAAGCCCTGAAGGACATACAATTGAGTATGCACTACGGTTTCACTTCTTAGTGACCAACAACAAAGTCGAGTATGAGGCTCTATTAGCAAGGTCAGGATTACTCAATTATTCAAGATCACTAACTTTGTCATCAACTGCGATTTTCAGTTGGTGGTGAGGCAGCTAATAGGAGAATATGAGGCCAAGGAGCCGCTTATGAAGCAGTATCTGTCAGCCGCTAAAACCATGTTGGGATGGATCCGTAAGACTAGCATTGCTCAGATATCTAGAGAGGAAAATGAGCAAGCGGATAGACTGTTAAAGCTGATCACAACATCCTTTTTTCTCTCATAAAAAACTATCATATTGGAATACCTTCTAGCTCCTAGTGTCCCTGAGATCGAGCAAACAACAATAGAGGATGCAGAACCTTCTTAGATGGACCCCGTTCATGCGTATCTACGGAGTGAAGAAAAGTCAGCGGATCCTATAGAGGCCAAGAAACTGGTACTCTTTGCTGTGAAATTTCTTTACCTAGATGGCAAGCTCTATCGGAGAGGACACTTACACTCATACTTATGATGCTTAATTGAGAGGAAAGGAAAGTAGATGCTTAAGTAGATACACAAAAGGGAATGTGTGAATCATATTGGAGCGAGGACCCTAGCTTTCAAAGCTGTGAGACAAGGGTACTTTTGGCCCACAATAGCTGTAGATTTCAAAGAGTATGTTAAAAGATGTAACAAGTGCCAGAAGTATATATCCATCATTCGATTACTCGCTAATCAGCTGTCAACAATTAGTAGCCCATGACTTTTCTATTAATGCAGTCAAAAAAAATAAATACATACTTGTTGTTGTGAATTACTTCACAAAATAGGCTGAAATGTAGCATGTATGTATATAGGTCTCAATGTTAGCCGCATCTTCAGCATACTAATATTGGATGGTATTAGAAGAGGTGGACACTTGTCGTTTGCTTCGCTCGGCATGAGGTCGTGACGGGTCCTATATACAGGTTAAATCAACCCTCGAATCCTTTGTATGGAATCTTTTTAATAACCAAAGGGAGAGTCGCGTCGCCCCACGGGAAAATTTTCTTGGAAATGGTTTCTACATGGACGACAGGGATTGCACAGTTTATCGTACACACAGAAAAAACAAAGAACTGCACATGAATTAGAACTCACACATAACTCGGAGATTTTACGTTCTGAATTATTCCCAGATAAAGACAAAGTAGAAACTAGCACATGGACGGAGCCAAACCCTTATATTTAGCATACATATCATCGATACTTATAGACATGCATTTAAGACTAATTATTTTTTAAGCTCATCGTGGGCAGGGTGATCATGAGGCGTAGAAGTGTCGGCATGGTGAGCTTGAGGCGTAGCCGTGTGATCATGAACATCAAGACCAACGTTTTTATGAGGCAAGACATCACATAAAGAGGGCCAGTCGGAAAGAATTGGCTTAACCTGATCAACGATGTGGTCATTTCCGGTGTCTGGAACAAAGTTGATGAGTGCGTAGGAATCGCCTTTGAATATGTACGCCTCATCAGCCTCATTTTGGGTGATTGGAACAATGTTGATGCGTGTGGAGGAATCTTCCTCGGAATATGCCCGCCTCATCAACCTCGTAATATGTTTTAGACAACCACCCATCGTACTTGTGTGAAGTAAATGCTGCATCAATTCCACTTTCAAAGATGGTGCCTTTCAAACTGGGAAAGCCTTCAGAGATGTGACGAATTGCGCCGATGAGTTGGGAATTATCGTAGTTGATACGAGCATACTGGTCATCTTTAAAGAGGTAAGCTTAATAACCTCTCGATAAGTCGAACGAGGCATCTACCCCGCTTTCGAACGCCGTCCCTTTAAAGAAGGGGAACATCTTAACGATGGTCGTTGGGCCTTAGAGTATGTTGCCATTTGTGGCGCCTGGTCCATAGTTTATATGCGCACAGAGATTCCCAGAGAATATGATTGCTTCTTCGCGATCATAAGAACGAAAAGCACAGTCTATTCCGTACGCTGCAAAGGCTGTGTTGGCGAGGAATGGAAACACATCGCAAATAAGACGCGGTCCATGTATCAGCTTGTCGTCTTTCGAGCCTGGAGCATAGTTGACTAGCATACACTCGTTCTTCATGAATAGATAGACTTCATTTTCATTAGATGAACGGAATGCAGCATCTATGTAGGTCTCAATGTTAGCCACATCTTCAGCATACCAATGGATGGTATTAGAGTTGGTGGGGCTGGACCCTTCTCGTTTCCTTCGCTCGGCATGCGGTGGTGGTTCGTAAAAGATAATTTCTACACGCACGCCCCTCCTACGATCCACAATCGGGTTTTGAATGAGCGCAATTGTGGATTGAAGTTATGATTTATTATCAATCGGTTATCTTTATGGCTGCCATATCCGTCGCCTGCATGCATCATATTGCACGTGTAATTAATTTCTATAATTAGACAAAACAATTTGCATGGCAAACTAGTCAATTGAAATGGATAGGAAGGAGGGAAGGATAACCTTCTGTTGACGTCATAAATGGGCGTAAAGAGTTGGGCAGAGCGAATGAATTGAGGGGCGATGCCAGCAACAACGGCAACCTCGTCTTGGCGATCGTAGGGGTAACGATGACCAAGAGTCTGAGCAACCCAAATGCCACCGGGAGCATATATCCCGTATCGATATATAGGCGTAGAATCGTCATGGACTGGGGTATAATAAGCAATGCTAAGCGTGGTGCTGACGAAGGCATGAGGGATGCGCCGGCTTAGAGAACCAGGCACACCGCCATGATTCACGTGGTGCTCCAGATTGAAATAGACATTGTTGTCAGTGTCATCTTGAGGCCTTGCTCGGAATCCATTCTCAAACGTCTGCTCATAGTTTGTGTTATTCCATCGAAGCACATGATGAAGGATGTCATATTCTCCATCTCCGGGTCTGTACAGGACGTTGTCGTCGCGATTATACTGTAGAAGAGTATGGGTCCAAATATCAGCTTGTTGCACGTCTTCTGGGTTGAGGGGTAGAGGGAAGCTTGATGAACATCCTCTCCACGGTGCATTCGGCGGGATCCCCGACATTTTCTTCTTTCTCACACCTGCCTGCCTCTAAATTAATTCAGAACTGATATATACATCATTGACAACATTAATTCATTCCTTTTCAGTTTAAAACAAGGAATAAATCAAAATGCGCTGTTAATTATTCATGGATGGCGGCTAATGGCCATCAATCACCAAAAACTAACATTTTCCATTCTTACATTTTTTTCAATAATGTTTTGCCCAACTATTTTAACCATGATGTATATCATCTATACATATATATTAATATATTACTCAACTGACGTCATTTCTTTTCCATACACCGACTGGGCTCTAGAGTTTTTTTTTCTTAATGCCAGAAATCAGATAAATGCTTCAGATTCACTTTTTAAAATTCAGAGAACAGAATAAACTTGTTTTTTTTTTTTCCTTTCCCCAAACACTGTTAGGATGGACGTCTATAATATGGAAGTGGTGAATGGTGGGATTAAGATGAAATTTTGAAGAAGCGCTTTCCTCATGATCGTCTATAATATGGAGATTAAAAAAAATTACAGAAAATGATAATAATAACAAAAAACTAGAATGA
The DNA here is from genome assembly GCA_036873735.1 of Pouteria campechiana. Lineage (NCBI taxonomy): Eukaryota > Viridiplantae > Streptophyta > Magnoliopsida > Ericales > Sapotaceae > Pouteria > Pouteria campechiana. The sequence goes on along the minus strand of JAYJMB010088859.1, from coordinate 8,510 downwards.
ATAAATTGTAAACGTTATATCTGCAGATTTCCGTTACACAGCTTTTATCCCAGAACGTGAGATTTCAAGAACTCCTGAGTGGCTACTTATGGGGCTGGATCGGTCTTCGGCATCGCCGTACCGTAACTCTCAGCTGCCACCAGCACATGCACATGGGGTTCTTCTTCTTTCTTTCTTTTTTTTTTTTTTCAAAATTCCAAATTAAATGTTGTCCACTTGAATATGTGGATTTTTATTAATAAAATAAATAATACTTAAAATGGGTTGCTGGAATACAATAGGATTGCAATTCTTCACTTTTCATAATAGAAAATTAAACTCTTCTTTTAACGAATTTGAACAATAAAACAGAAGGTGCACAAGAGTCCACAAAATGGGAGAGAAAAAATGACAAATGGGTCCCTCCCATAGGATTGAAGTTTGTAGCTTCTCGTATTATTGCGGCTGGATTCTTTTCCATCACGCGTTACACGTTTCGTACGCAAGCTTTTCTTGAATGCAGCTTCTCAGTTTTAATTGAAATGTTGTTACTATTAATGTGGGTAATATGAATTCGTGCATGTATGAAATAATGGATTGCTAGTAATAAGTTAATCATTACTTCTGAACTCCATTGGTAAATTTTTTAATGCTATTTCGATGATCTTCGTGCATGACTTTTGAGTTTTAATAATTCAAATTCAAGGAAGATTAATATAATTATATAGTAAAGAAATTTTTAAGCAAAGGAATTCAATTTTCTTCATTTATAGCTATTTATTCATGTATTATTTTGTTCAATGACCATTGCAAAGATGTTCATACTTCATACCCTAAAGTACAGTCATTCCCGTGGAAGAGCAAAGCGCAAAGCGAAGAGCGCCTATGAAAATTACCAAAAAATCCAGGAAAGAATTTAAGATTTGGGTCCCTTGGATTTGATGACAGTATGTCCCTTATTACAATGAGTAGAAAAAATCTTACAACTTGTGGTCCAAATTTGTAGCGGATTTCAAAAAATCTTACAAATCGTGCGATAGACAAGAAGGAGAAGGTAACAGTCATATATTGATTATTCATCTTCCTTCCATAAAATGGGCATTTACATTTACCGCACGTATACAGACCAAAGTGTTAAATAAGCACGAACCCGTTCTGCATGATTGCATCCCTTAAATGCCCCACGTATACAGACTCGAGGTGCAGATTTTTCGTAGCCGGAGGGAGAGTCGAGTCCCCTCTCCAGAAAATTTCATGGTAATGGTTTCTACATGTACGGCACGGATTGCATAGGTTATCATAAAATGAGAAATCGGAGATTTAAAGTGCAAAAAAAAAAAAAAAAAACAAAAAAGAAGAAAAAGAAAAAGAAAAAAAAACTGCACATGAATTCCAATTCACACACGAACAAGAGATTTTGCACCCTTAATTATTCTAGATGAAAGATACAGTAAACACTGGGCTTATAAGAGATTTTGCACCCTTAATTATTCAGGATAAAGACAAAGCAGAAACTACCAACCAAACCAAGCCGAACCCTTATTTGAAGCATTTATCATACCATCGGTGCTTAGGCACGAATGTAAGACTAGCTAGCTTTTAAAGTTCATCGTGGTAATGGTCAGCTAAGGCACATTAGTGTGACCATTAACGTCAAGGCCACGGTTTTTGTGAGGCAAGATACCCTGTAAAGAGGGCCAATTGGGGAGGATTTTCTTGGGGCCACCAATGATGTAGTCATTTGTTGTACCGGGAGCAAAGTTAATGAGGGCGTAGGAATCCCCTTTAAATATGTATGCCTCGTTAGTGCTGTGCGCAGCAAACGCTGCGTCAATTCCGCTCTCAAAGATGGTGTTTTTCAAACTGGCAAAGCCTTGAGAGATGCCACGAATGGCTATGAGGCGGGAAGCAGAACCGTAGTTTATAAGAGCATACTGGTCGCCTTTGAAGAGGTAAGCTTCATACTTCGCCGTTGCCTCAAACGCAGCATCTACCCCGTTTTCGAACACCGTCCCTTCGAAGAAGGGGAACATCTTAGCAATGGTCGTTGGGCCTTTGATTATCTTGTCATTTGTGGTGCGTGGTGCGTAGTCTATATGTGCACAGAGATTCCCAGAAAAGATGAATGCTTGGTTCCTATCATGAGACCCAAAAGCAGAGTCTATTCCATATTCTGCAAAGGCTGTGCCCTCGAGGGATGGATACCCATCGCAAATAAGAAGCGGGCCATTCAGCACTTTGTCGTCTTTCGAGCCAGGAGAATAGTCGAGTAGCACATACTCGTTCTTCATGAATATATAGGCTTCATTTTTATAAGAGGAACGGAATGCAGCATTTATGTAGGTCTCAATGTTAGCCACATCTTTAGCATACCAGTCGATGACATTATCGTCGGCGAGTGTGGACACTTCTCGTTTCCTTCGCTCGGCACGGGGTGGTTCGTAAAAGATAATTTCTAGAGCCACCCTCCTCCTATTAATTGAATCCCAGTGATCCACGACTGGGTGTTGAATGTCGAGCAATCGTGGATTGAAGTTCTGATTTATTATTAATTGGGTATCTTCTGTCTGCCATATCCTACGCCTGCATGCATCATATCGCACAAGAGTAATTAATATAGATAATTAGGCAGAATAATTTGATATGGTAAACTAGCCAATTGAAATGGATAGCAAGGAAGGAGGGCTAACCCAGGGTTCCTGGGGTCATCAATGGCCCTGAAGACCTGGGCAGAACGAATATGCTGAGGGGAGATGCCACCAACAAAGGCGACCTCATCCTGGCGAGGGTAGCGATAACGATGATCAAGAGTCCGAGCAACCCAAATGCCACCAGGAGCATATATCTCGTATCGATATATAACCTCAGATGTTTGACCGGCTGGGGGAAAAAAACCAGAGTTAAGTGTGGTGCTAATGAAGACATGAGGGATGCGCCGGCTGTTAGCACCAGGCGTCCCTCCATGATTGACGTGGTGCTCCAGATTGAAGTAGATATTGCTGGCAGTGGTTCCTCGAGGCCTTGCTCGGAATCCATTCTGTAACACCTGCTCATAGTTTGTATTATTCCATCGAAACACTCGGTGAAGGATGTCATATTCTCCATCTCCGGGTCGGTACACGATGTTGTAGTCGCGATTATTTTGTAGAAGAGTTCGGTTCCAAATGTTAGCTTGTTGCTCGTCTTCTTGGTTGAGGGGTAGAGGGAAGTTTGATGCACATCCTCTCCATGGTGCATCCGGCGGGATTCCCGACATTTTCTTCTTTCTCAGACCTGCCTGCCTCTAAATTATTTCAAAACTGATATATGCATAATTGACAACAGTAATTCATTCCTTTTTTAATAATGTTTTGCCCACCTATTTTAACTATGATGGATATCATCTGCATACACACATTACTGAAATTATTTCTTTTCCATCCCACCGATCCAAACACCGGTGATTGCATGGGCGTCCAGATTTTTGACCGAATTTAATTGAGAGTGGTGAATGGTAGGATTAAGATGAAATTTTGCAGAAGCGTTTTCCTCATGATCGTCTAGAGTAGAAAAAATTGCAGAAAATGATAATAATAATAATAACAAAAAACTAGAATGAATGAAATGTAAACGTTATACCTGCAGATTTCCGTTCCACAGCTTCAATCTCAGGATGTGAGATTTCAAGAACCCCCGAGTGGCTACTTATAGGGCTGGATCGGTCTTCGGCATCGCCGTACCGTAACTCTCAGCTGCCACCCCACCAGCACATGCGGTTCTTCTTTCATTCATTCATTCATTTTTTTTTTATTCCAGAATTAAATGTTGTCCACTTGAATATGTGAATTTTTATTAATAAAATAAATAATATTTAAAATGGGTCGCTGGAATACAATAGGATTGCAATTCTTCACTTTTCATAATAGAAAATTAAATTCTTCTTTTACTGAATTTGAACAATAAAACAGAACGGTACACAAGAGTGCACATGGTGGGAGAGAAAAAATGACAAATGGGTCCCCCCCATAGGAGTGCAGTTTGTCGCTTCTCGTATTTTTGCGGCTGGATTCTTTTCCATCACGCGTTGCACGTTTCGTACGCAAGCTGTTCTTGAATGCGGCTTCTCAGTTTTAATTGAAATGTTGTTACTATTAATGTGGGTAATATGAATTCGTGCATGTATGAAATAATGAATTGCTAGTAATAAGTTAATCATTACTTCCTGAACTCCCTTGGTAGACATTTTGATGGTTTTTTCGCGTGACTTTTGAGTTTTAATAATTTAAATTCAATGAAGATTAATACAATTACACAGTAAAGTTACATAATTAATTTTTAAGCAAAGGAATTCAATTTTCTTCATTTATAGCTAGTTATTCATATATAATTTTGTTCAATGACCATTGCAGAGATGTTCGCACCCAAAAGCAGAGTCATTCCTGTGGAAGCAAAGAGCAAAGCTAGCCGACCGGTGCAATTTCATAAAAAGTAAAGTGGCGCACTTATGAAAATTACCAAAAATTCCAGGAAAGAGTGTAAGATTTGGGTTGCTTGAATTGATGACAGTATGTCCCTTCTCAAAATGAGCAGAAAAATTCTTGCAACTGGTGGTACGAATTTGCTAGCGGATTTCAAGAAATCTTACAAATCGTGCAATAGACAAGAAGGAGAAGGTAACAAGTAGCCACCCTAAGGAGAACATCTCTTTAAATGTCAGGATAAGGGCCACAACATTATCTCCACACGGTCTATCCATGTCCATATTGTACATGCAGTATTCATGATAATGGCCTCTTTTTGCAATTCAGTCCAACCAGCGAGTAAGCATATCTCGTGCGTTTAATCCCCCCCTCCCTTACCCATGAAACTAGCATCGTTCTTCTTCCCTTGATTTGATTTCAAATTCGCTTATTAAAGCCCTACGGTGCAGATCATCGTGCTATTTAGCGATCATGTGTGCTCCTGCGAGTCGACTCGTAGTCGAATTAAAAATTTTACATTTTACTAAAGTACTTATTTTCTCCTAATTTAACAAAAATAAATTATTATAATTTTATTAAATATGGCGTAGAATGATATTTTAAGCTTGTTTTGTGATTCAGATTTGTATAAATAATAATAACATTAAAAAATTTCTATTATTGAATCCAAATTATTTGATCTAAACATACTGTTTAGGATTTACTATTTTTTTTATCTTAATCCAAATCATAGAATAGGCTTAAAAAATAATTGTAGACTATATTTAATAAAATTATAATAATTTATTATTTTCGTATTAAATTAGAGCAAAATAAGTAGTTTAGTAAATATGTAATTTTCATCCAAATCAATCATAAAGTATTAATAGTATTTTTAGTTGGCAATAAAAAAAATAAACTGTTCAGATGATATAGGTACAACATATATGCCCCATTTCTAAAATTACAGGTTTCTTGGACATACATTTCATCAAACACTGCGGCCTCGCAAATGGTTCACCACAAGGCCATCCAATCTTTATGTAGCAAGCTAACCCTGCTCAGTGTAGATCGTAGATAATCCACTTTCTTCATATGCTTCGAACAATACCTTGTTATTAGATCTTGTCCGTTGATTAGTTTCATCCTCGATCTATATTATTGCTTTTCCCATACAAATTTCTCTGGTCCACAGAAAATTAGGCCATCAGGTAGGCCATAGCCGCCGAAGCAATTGCTCATAGCCATCACTTTCCAGCTCTTTCATCTTGCACTTTGTTTTTCTGCCATCCATATTTCATACATTAAGCAAATAATCATAGCCTTATGTTAGGGAATTCAAACTCGGATACCCAAATATCTAGCTGGTACCACTCCATGTCAGATCTTGACCCTAACGGGATACCTTTTCCTGCTAGTATGCAGTCCCATGAGATCATGACTCAGATGCGTATCTTTCTGAAATCTTTCTCTAAGTAAGGATTCTCATCCTACTTGGATATAAATTACGTATGCATCCCAGCTACGCATCCTAATTACACACTCACGCTTAATTATAAATACACTCAGGTATGCGCCTCTAAACATAAGCTCTTGCTAATATTTCATCATCTCTAAAAGAGTTCCCTTACTGACTTGAGCGTTGAAGTGTTTATGCCGCGAACACCCCCGACGTCCTCTGATCTTCTTGTTCTAGTCTTACAGGATTCAAGGAGGGAACTTCTAGAGACCCACTTCAGCATTTCGTTTAGGGACTACCCAAACATTGACGCCATCTGTGGGAACATTTTTCAGTTAAGCCCAAAGATGTCTAACAACATTCAAGGCCATACAAACACTCCCTCTCTCCCTGCTACAATCACTAACGCGCATTTCTCTCCCAACCAAAACGGTGACACCATATCACCTGGGGATTTGTTAGGCTAATTTGGTATGACAAACCAATAGACGATACAGCAGATGATGTAGGGCATACTGTAGTAAATGATGCAATAATTCATGCAGCAATAAGGCAATCCTACGGGCAGAGTCCTTCCTCAGCCATCGCGCCCTTAAGGGGATCCAGTTGATAATAGATCTTGAAACCACACGGTGGAAGGTTTCTAGCCAACCGCCTCGGTCCTTGGATTGCAACCCACCAAATTTTCCCTACAACACAATCGATAAACCTTATGATCGTTCATGCTCCAGGGGGAGCAGTAGAGTAGGATGCAGGTGACAGCCCGATCAAGGCAGTCAATGGCATCCTAGAGCCAGCTCAAAGATAAGAAACCTATATGCAAAAAAGGGAAGCTTTGTCTCACCCTGAGTGGAAGAGGCTTCTTGAATACTGCACAACAAAGTATGAAAGAAGGAATCCTTAGATATATATGGCCCTTTCATCCAAGAGATTCTGGAGGAGTCGGTTTCGAAGAGCTTCAAGATACCATCTTTAGAAGTTTACGATGGGCAGATGACCTTGGTAGGGGCTTAGATGCCATAAAGTGTTGCGCTTTTCCTCCAATCTTTCTCTAGCAAGCTAACTTGGCTTGATGTAGATCGCAAGTAATCCACTTTCTTCATATGCTTCGAACGAGATGTTCTTCTTAGATCCTGTCCGTTGATTAGTTTCATCCTTGATCTATATTATTGCTTGTCCCATACGAATTTCTCATGTCCACAGAAAATAAGGCCATCTGGTAGGCCATAGCCGCCGAAGCAATTGCTCATAGCCATCACTTTCATAATGGAAAATTAAATTCTTCTTTTACTGAATTGGAACAATAAAACAGAAAGGTACACAAGAGTGCACATGGTGGGAGAGAAAAAATGACAAATGGGTCCCTCCCGTAGGAGTGCAGTTTGTCGCTTCGATTCTTTCCATCACGCGTTACACGTTTCGTACGCAAGCTTTTCTTGAATGCAGCTCCTCAGTTTAAATAGAAATGTTGTTACTATTAATGTGGGTAATATGAATTCGTGCACGTACGAAATAATGAATTGCTAGTGATAAGTTAATCATTACTTTTGAACTCCCTTGGTAGACATTTTGATGGTTTTTGCGCGTGACTTTTCAGTTTTAATAATTCAAATTCAATGAAGATTAATACAATTATACAGTAAAGTTACATAATTAATTTTTAAGCAAAGGAATTCAATTTTCTTCATTTATAGCTATTTATTCATATATAATTTTGTTCGATGACCATTGCAAAGATGTTTGCACCCCAAAGCAGAGTCATTCCCGTGAAAGACGAAACGAGCATACTTGCGAAGAGGGTTGCTGGCTGTCCAGTGCAATTTGACAAAAAGTGAAGAGCACCTATGAATTGGTGGTACAAATTTTCTGGCGGATTTCAAAGAATCTTACAAATCCTGCTATAAACAATAAGAAAAAGACAACAATCAATAGCGATTGAGTAGCCACCCTTAGGAGAACACCTGTCTCGTTGAATGTATGGATAAGGGCCACAACATTATCTCCACACGCTTTATCCATGTCCATATACATACAGTATTCATGATAATGGCCTCATTTTGCAATTCAGCCCAACCAGCGAGTGAGCATATCTCGTGCGTTTAATCCCCGCCTCTCCTTACCGATGAAACTAGCATCGTTTTTATTGCCTTGATTTGATTTGAAGTTCGCTTATTAAAGCCCTACGGTGCAGATCATCGTGCTACGTAGCGATCATGTGTGCTCCCGCGAGTCGACTCGCAGATGAAATTTAAAAAACCACCAAGTTTTCATTGTTCAGACACGGGTTGGGTTTAATAACGAGAATGCCACCGCTGAGATTCGGTTCAAGCGCGTCGGAAAGTGAAACCCTCGCATATTTAGCTGCGATGGCATCCTTGTAATTTTAACGACATTCGAGGTTTAATGGTAAGGGCCTTGCCCCCGCTCCGTTCATACGCAGAGGCGAACAACCTGCGATGTACCCCGCAGGGTGAACCTGCGAAACGAAGGGGTTGGCAGCCGCGTGACGACCCATTCGCGAGGCCGTCGGGTTCGTTGGACATGTTTTTGTGATTCGGATTCGTATAAATAATAATTCTAGACTATATTTAATAAAATTATAATAATTTATTATTTCTGTATTAAATTAGAGC
>JAYJMB010088858.1:29363-63094 GCA_036873735.1 Pouteria campechiana | reverse complement strand
GAGAGAGAGAGAGAGAGAGAGAGAGAGAGAGAGAGAGAGAGAGAGAGAGAGAGAGAGAGAGAGAGAGAGAGACGAATGGAAAAGACAAGGAAGAAACAGAGGAATGGGGAAGTGATATTTGCAAAACTTCTGGCCTCTTTGTGGAGTTGCTTGACAGTCTGGCTTCATATGGTCCATGTGTTTGTTGCATATTTATAGGCCAAGTGTACAGGATGAAAGAATTAACTCATTACAAAAACCTTTCCCTAAAGGGTCTACTCCTGCTTGTTACTTTCCCAAGGTTTCCTGCTTGTTGCTTTCCCAAGGCTTCAGTTAACCACTGAACCTGAATCTGCCATGGAAAATACCCTCTTGTTTCATAAATATGGTTGCATTCTTCCCCAACATGATGCCATGCCACTTTCTAACTTATAAGGGAAAATTTCTTGCCTTTTCGCTGAGTTGCTTGACAGTCTAGCTTCATATGGTCAATGTGTTTTGGTGCTTATTTATACCCAAGTGTACAGGATGAGTGCATTGACTCATTCTGAAAACCCTTTCTAAGTGTCTACCCTTGCTTGTTGCTTTTCTTACAGTTAACCACTGGACTTTAAATCTGCCATGGAAAATCACCCTCTTATTTCATTGATGTAGCCACATTAGAATCTTTCACAACAGGATGCTATGTCACTTTCTCTCTATCTAACTAGGTTAGATTGGGAACATCCTTAAAATTAGAGCTTCTATAAATAGCAGTAGCACATTTATGAAATATAAGCTTTTCCATGATTAGATTTCATGTAACATAAACAACCAAGATTCAACTGCAATTGTAAGCATCCCATGTTGGCTATTTGCATCACTTCCAGGTACCAGTATTCCTCGATGTCGCAACTGTCTCAACAGCTTGCTTCCTTTTTCTATTGGTAAAATTGGACTTGGCTAACATTCTTCAGAGGGAGCTAGTCCTGTAGTAGCATGTAGCCAATATAATTTTGGACTGTTTATCTTGAAAACTGTTCAAGCTCTTTTGAAGATCTTGTAACTTTAATCCAATCTAAGGAGCTAAATACAAGGAAATTCTTTTCATGGAGACAAATCTTTTTTATTGCCATTTCTTTCTGTCGAAAGAATATTCCCATGAACAGAGTTCCATTATTTGGTTTTGTTCTGGTTGCTGTCTACTGAAAGAATGGTTGGCAATGACTTATTTTCTGATTCTTGTTGGTGTGAATCAAGATGTAACCATATGCAGTTGAAAGGAATCTCACCATTCTGTAATATTCCCAGTCTTCAATAGATAGGGCTTGCCTTTTTCCTTAATCTGTATGGTACCTTATTTGCTGTTGTCTAGGGTCAACAGGGGATATTGACCTGAATCTTTTAAAATGAATAAAAGGGAACCCCATATGTGAAATTTGCAAATGTCAAACTGAATTTAGTGGCTTGAGAAAATTTACGTAATTGCCAGCAACAATATCTCAAATCTAATCAAAAAGATGTTTAACCGTCAAGATGTTTTACCATGTGATAGAGCTTACTTAGGAACCCAATTGTCATTTTTATTTGGGGCTCAATCATTATAGGTATTTTCCATCTTTGCCAATAATTGCATGAATTTTGTGCATGCTAGAATTATTCTTCTAAATTTTACAACATAATTTTTAAGGATTTTTAAATTACTCAGAATGCTGAGATTTAAGTCCAGTGAAGTGTTTGAATATTATTTCACAATGATTGCAATTTTGGTCAACTACCCTGAAAACAGCGAATCTCTCATGTCCTTTAGTTGCATTCATATTTGAGGATTTGGCCCCCAAGGAGTCATTATTTTCAAGTTCGAGCTTTCTCAAAATGAGGGTGTGACCTTAACATTAATTGTTCAATTGACTTCAACATTCAAATGCATTCTGAACTACACACCACTTACAAAATTAATGCAAATTAGGAAGGAAAAGCTTTACAGTACATATCATAGTAGTGCCCAATCTTTCAGGTCTCATCAGGAGGGACCGTGATGTTGAAGCATGTCTTGAACAGCCACCGCAACCCTGTTTCCTTTGTATCATGGAGCCCAGATGACACAATGCTGCTCACATGTGGCAATGGAGAAGTCCTAAAGTTATGGGATGTGGAGACAGGCACATGTAAGCACACATTTGATGAACGGGGCCTCGTTGTCAGCTCATGTGCTTGGTTTCCTGACTCCAAACGGCTTCTGAGTGGAAGCTGTGACCCCGACAAATGCATCTACACTTGGGACATTCAAGGCAATGAGTTGGATGCTCGGAAAGGAGTGAGGATGCCCAAGGTCTCTGACTTGGCTGTGACACCTGATGGGGAGTATCTTATCAGCGTATGTGATGATAAAGAGATCCGAATATATAACTTTCAAGCAAGAACTGAAAGAATCATTTCAGAAGATCACTCAATCACATCAATCTCTGTTTCCAAGGATGGTAAATATTTTATCATCAATCTAAACAGTGAAGAGATCCACTTGTGGGATGTAGCTGGGATGCAGGATACCCCATTGAAGTACACAGGCCACAAGCAAGGGCAATATGTTATACGGTCTTGCTTTGGTGGATCAGATTCTGCATTCATTGCCAGTGGAAGTGAGAATTCACAGGTATGTTCTTTTCCATATTCCTATTACTGCATGTGATTGCTATTATTCCAAAGCTTGACATCTTCTCTGCATTCATGCATGCATCATAGCTGCATGTGCTTGCTATTACTGTAAAACTTTACATCTTCTCTGAATTCATGCATGCATCATAACTGTTGATTGTTGGGATGACCTGTTGATTTGATGGCCTACCCAAGTTGCTTGGTTCTTGTTGCATTGCAATCAACAAGGCAGTAACTCAAGCCATTTGGGCTGAGTTGCCTTCTATTTTTTGGTACTTACATTGAGGAATGGATCTGACTCAGACCAAGTAGAACTAGGATTAATCACATCTGCATTAGACTGACTAGGATGGAATGATTAATCCACTGGTGTCAATGAGTACAACATATCCTGTTTCTGCAGATTTACATCTGGCACCGGCAAAGCTGCAAGCTTATTGAAGTTTTGACTGGCCATTTCATGACAGTGAACTGCGTGAGCTGGAATCCGGCAAACCCCCAAATGCTGGCATCAGCAAGTGATGATCACACCATCAGGATATGGGGAACAAGCCAAAGCAAGGCTGAAAAATTTGCGCCTGAATGATTTTTTTTTTTTTTTTTTTTTTTTGTACATATTGTTACCCAGATGAGTATTTGTTTCCCCTCTTTTTTCCTTTTTTGTTTTTCACTCGGCTTCTGCTGCATGCTCTTGATATTCTTTTGGTGTATCTAAAGAGCGTAAGAAAGGTTTTCTTTTTGTGTTGTATTTTGTGGGTCACTGTAAATTCTTCCTCTCCTTTTTATCCCTTGCTGTACTTTGTCGTCTAAGATTTGGTAATCCTCTAAAGAGCCAATGTTGCAAACAGTAGTAATAGAATCTTCTTTTGTGTTGAAGTAATCTATATGCTCAATTGGAATCTCTACGTGTCTGTGAGATTTCTGCAATGTTTAGAATTTAGTTCTAATATGATGAACCCACAGTGACAGTAGCATGCGATATTGGCTGCATACAAAAGGTGTGTGCAATATGCTTAGCTTTTTTTTTTTTTTAATAAAAGGTTTAAATTTTAAGTTTGAGCTCAAGTTTTAAATTGAAATTTCGGCTCAAAAGTTTCATCGCTACTTCAGTGGAATGAGATGTTGTTGTGCTTGCATATTGCATTCTTGTGGATTTTACTAATACCAACCCCCAAGACCCCACCAGTTGTATCTCGTATGCATCTTTATTCAAGTATTCGCATGTATTTTATAGATTATAATGGTTGGCAAGAAACTGCTTTTATTGGAAAACGAAAGTTGCAGTATATAAAAGGCTATAATCACAAAAAATAATTCCCTGCATAGGCTAAATTACAGAATATATGCACGGATAGGATCTCAACCATAAAATCCATATATTTAGCAGTGAAATGCTTAATTAGACCCATGTTTAGGGAAAATATTGTAGGGAATATATTCTAATAAAATATACCTATGGGCTAATATTTTGAAACATATTTAATTTGGAAATTCATCCATTTCAGCCCAGCCCACATGTGACCAAGATGCTTAAACGTAAGAAAAATGAATGATGAATGAGATGTTTAAATATAAGAAAAATGAATGGTTTAAATGCTATCAGACGAGATACCACGCTAAATGTAGCTACATGAAGCATGTTATCATCAGCAGCTTGCTACTGTTTTGTAATTTTTTTCTGATCAGCAAAAAAGTCAAATGTTCTCTCACATTCCGAAACAATTTGGGTGTGTTTGTATTGTAGAAATTTCTTCTAGAATTCCTTTTTACTGCCACTTTTAATTGGTTTGACACGTCAACTATCCTTTCTTTCCTGCTTTTCCTTCTTTTTTTCTATATTTTCAATTGTCACTATTTATCTTTTTCATCAAAAGTTTATCTAGTTTAATTTTATTTAACTTTTTTTATAATTATTACTTGCTATCTAATCACATTATTTCCTTTTTATCTTAAATGTTATCATCATCAACAAATACCCTTTTTCCCATCACCAACCACACCTTTTTAACTCATCGAAAGGAAAGAAAAGATTTTTAAAAGAAATTTTATTTTTCAAAAGTTGATTTAATGTATAACTATTATAATAATTATACTTTTATCTCATCATAACCTATATTATTTGTTATATTATTGGTATCATTTCTATTCCTTTTAAATTATCATTCTCTTTCTTTTTCTCAACTTTTCTAAACTTGTACTTTTTCCTCTTCTTTTCTACCCCCCTTTTCCATCACCAACCATACCTCTGTTCCCCATTAGAAAAGGAGAGAAAAGGTTTTCACAGGAAACTTTCATTTTCCAAATGTTGATTTAACATCTAACTACTATAATAAATAAACCTTTTCTCATCATTAACTACGTTATCTTTCATATTGTTAGCATCATTTCCATTATTTTTCAATCCCTTCCATCCTGCCTACACAAAGCATCATGCACACTGTCAAGATTCCAAGCATGTATTACATTCCAAGCATGAGTTGAGGGTATGCTAGTGAAGTTGTGATACAGGTTAGCATAATACACAAATTTACCAACCCACCAACCCCATTTTAATTTGCTCGCATGCAAGCAAACCATCAGCCATTACACAATCACATACACATGAAATGAGTCAAAAGAGATGTTTGCAAACTGGAGCTTTTTCATTATTCAAAATTCTTATTACATGTCATACAAAAAAATTCTCTCAAGAGAAAGCACAACTCAAGAGACAACATATGACACAAGTCACCATGGAAAGATGGCACACCTAACATCCTTCATCTTTCTTCATCTGCGACCATTTCAAGCCATTACATCCTCTAAGAGCAAGACCCTCTCCTAGATATGTTATTAGTAATAAAAACAACATAACTAACAAAACAATCAGCCATGGAGAGAGGATGAAGGGAGGATCTTGATCACTTTCTGTCATCTCTCTCTCTCTCTCTCTATACCCACAGGCCTTTCATTTCTTGGCTTGGCTGTCACCCACTCCTAGAGTGTTCTTGACGCTGTCCATTGCACCTTTGGCCATGCCCATCATTTGCTCCCCAGTCTATTCATGTACCACAAAAAACGAAAAAGAAGAAGAAGCACACATGTGAGTGAGAAACACAGGCATGCTTAATGGTTCTGATCCCACAATTTGTCTACGTGGGCTCAGATGAAATTTAAGTTCTCAAGCTCTCAATTTTCAATGTGCATTGGGTCCTATTTGATCCATGCCAGATTAGTCTAGATCAATCAATGAAACTTTGGAATTGGGAGAAAGATGGCAATTGCATAATCAAGGAAGGAGAGAACCTGCTGTAAAAATTCAGTAGCGGACTGTGCTCCGTGCTCGGCTGATTGTTGGGTTGAATGCGCTGCATCGGCAGCCTTTTGTTGGGTTGAATGCGCGGCATCGGCAGCCTTTTGTTGGGCTGACTGGGCGGTGTTCTTAGCAGATTCCATCATTTGGTCCGTCTTTTCCTGCAAAATACCAGCATTTGAAAAAGAAGAAAGAAAAAAAAATTCAAATTCATTGGGCTTGAAACTCTTCCTTCTGTTAGGCATTCCAAGGAAATTTAGAGACGGGGGCAAAAAGCACACCTCAGCATGACCATAGGCTTCGCCAGACCTGAAAGATTGCTGAGAGTTGGACATCCTTGTTTGTTTTCTAAAGATAAAAGCTACCAAAATAGAGACTGGTTCGAATTGAATGGGTGTTTGTCTATTCTGTTTGGCCTTGGAAAGCTTTGTCGTTTGTTCGGCATGGGAGTGGGTTTATATAGCTAGTATAGGAGGATTGATGGGGGAGGCGAGAGCGAGTCATGTTGCTGCTGTTACGGGACTACGGCCAACTGAATTTCCTAAACAAAACACGTCTTTATAGCGATCCTATTTGCTTGAAAACCAAGCAGGCTGTCCACTCGGCCACATATTTCGTTTAAAGAGAGAGAACGGTTCAAAGCCTAGGTGGGCAATTCTATACCATGATGTGAAATGGTTTTCTTTTGATTAAAAAAATGGTTTATTATCATTAAACGGTTTGAGAAAAATGGGCCCCACCATGTTGTAATTATGATCAATTTTCAAACATGACAATATATGGTGTTTTGGTGACAAATAAACAACAATCTGTCCAGTCAGAAATTAGTATGCAGTCCGTAATTACTTGCATAGTTTAGTTAATTTCTTGCAGGAAACTGTTTCTAGGGCATTTTTTCTCGGAAATCCCGAGAATGGTTGGAAGCTAGAGCCAGCCTAATTGAATGATCACAAGGTCCTAGCTAACTCTTTAATGGATAGAAAGTAGGTCTGTCTTCAAATTTTCATAGGCCTTATGTTTGGACATAAAGTTAAAAAAAAAAACCATGCAAAAAATCAAAAATAATTGAAAAATCACATTCCCAAGGGATTCAGGCCAAATGGACTCCAAAAATAGAACCAGGGGTTCCCAAAACCCCAAGGAGGGGCCCCACAATTTTTGGCCGCCAGACACCCTGAGCTAACCGCCAGTGCTGCTCTTCCGCCGTTTGCCACTGCACAGACGATGCTGCTCGCCGCCCGCTGCACCCTGCGCTGCATCCAACGCATGCGTAGCAGATATGCGCGCCTTGTGGCTGTCGCACCGAGGGGGTGCACATCTAATCCACGAGCGCCACATCCGCTCTAAATAGTATGCACTCGCATGAGATTTTGTCGGCAGTTGCTTGGCGTCCAAGTTTTCGAACTTCTGTATATTTTTTCAAAAAAAATAAAATATCCCCGTAACAGGTCCACCCTCAGCTATAAAATGGAAATTTGATATACCAGAGATTTCCGTAAAATTGCTGGAATAATTCCTAGAAAATAGAAAAGAGCAAGTTTCCTATTTTCTCTCCAAAAGAAATAGAAGAGGGACTGGGAACTCTGTCGATTGGGCCGAAGTGGGACTAGACGCTCCTCTTGGTTGGGCCATAGCAGGATTGAGAACTCCTCCTGGTCGGGTATATAGTGGGATCAGAAACTTTATCTGGCCGGACGGAAGTAGGACCAGACGCTCCTCTCAATCGGGTCGTAGCGTGACCAAGAACTCCTCCTAGTCGGGCGTATAGCAGGACCAGGAACTTTATCTGGTCAGGTTGAAGTGGGACTAGACGCTCATTCCGATTGGGCCCTGGCGGGATCAGGAACTCCTCTTGGTTGGGCGTATAGCAGGACCAGGAACTTTGTCTGATCGAGCCGAAGCGGAACTAGACGCTTCTCTCGGTTAGGCCGTAGTGGGACTGAGAACCCCTTCTGATCGGGCGTATATTGAGACTAGGAACTCTGTCCGGTAGGGCTGAAGCAGGACCAGATGCTCCTCCGTATCAGTTCATAGCAGGACCAGGAACTCGACGGTCTCTGTTCAGACACGCCCATTGGTTTGGTACTTGTCCAACTGGTCTTTTTTACTTGTTCCAATTTTTGTTAGGAAAAGCACTAACAAAGTAAGGATCTGTTCATCGCTTTATTAAACTGGTTGTATACTAATGTGAAAAGGTAGATAAAAAATATTTTACTGATAACACATCCATAGATTTTTGATTTTTGGGATGTGTCTTTATGGTGATCTACAATCTTTAAAAATATCAGATCAATGCTTAAGAATGTATAATGTGATTTCAGAAAATATCGGATCCTTTTTTCTGCCATTCTGCGACAACTTACAAAAAATGTTGGATCTACGTCCTGTGGTATCCTACAATATTAGGGGCAATGGAGCCATCCTTTAAAGACCTGTTGGAAAGCCTTGAGGTGTATGATGTATCTGGAAATATTGAATCTGTCTTTCATCTTTTCCGTGGGAACCTACAATGTTAGAAATATAGAATCTGTCTTTTGGCCTCCTGCAGAAACCTGCAATATCAGAAATATCGGATTCGTCTTTTGGCCTCTTTGCGATAACCTGTAATCTTAAAAATACTAGGTTTGTTCTTTATATTATCCTGCAAATATTATAAATAATGGATCCGCTTTTCATGGCGTCCTGCCGTTACTGTAAACAACGGATTTGCTCTTCATGACGTTCTGCATTTTTTGTAAACAATGTATCTGCTCTTCATGGCATCCTTTAGTTATTGTAAGTAGTGGATTTATCTCACGTGAGATACTATAACTTAGAATAGTTGTCACTGTCTGATAGAGTTAAAAAACTTGAGAAAGAATTGCTGAAATAAATTAAAAATAGATCCTGTCTTGGCACAGAACTGGTGTAGATGCGGTTCCGCCTGGGCACCACTCCCTCTCATGGAGCCGTGTGTGGCGATTTTAGTAAAGAAAGGGGATGTGCATATTGGATGACTCATCCACGGAGTCGTCCGGCCTTGGGACTATGGAAAGCTACGGCTGCGTCCTTGCTTAGACAAGCCGTCCCGTGCTAGTTACAATGTCGTAACTGACTTGGGAGCGATTCTCAAGTGCCTACCTAAGTTACAATGTCCTAACTGACTTGGGAGCGATTCTCAAGTGCCTACCTAAGTATTCACAGATTCTTCATGGACTTTCGCATAGGAGACCCGGCTGAGGGGTCTTTGAATACGGATCGGCAGGCTCTCGTTGCATTACCATCCCCTAGATGTATGACATGTGTGCTGTCATCCCCTCCTCCTGAAGGTAAGGGATGTAGTATACAAAGCCAAGTACTCCTGGAAGGTAAGAGATGTAATATACAAAGCCAAGTATTGAAAATAATGGAAAGCATGAAAATCACTGTCCGTTGAATTATAGTAGTGGCTTGGGAAAATGTGCATTGAAGACCATGTGAAAATTCAAAGTGTGCATGTATTGGAAATTACTCCCTGTGAGTACTCTAAAAGGTTTTCACGTCAATGTCAACAATGAGTGTTGAAAGAATAAGTAAACAAATAAATGATAAAGAGGGGGAGGGGAGGGGAGGGGATGGTCCTTTGTTGAGTACTTATGATTCGGTTTTGGTCGTAGATGAGGAATTCTATACCATGAAGGCGGATAGGCGAGACCATTTAATGTTGCAGATTGCGCCCGTGAACCGCTTGCGAGCAAGGCAGCCTTGCCACAGAGTAATCGATGGAACCAACGCGGTTATGCAGCGTGGATGACCTGCCCGCGACGCGGAAGCGTCCCCTGACGGAACCATGGAAGCGCACGGTTGGAGCCGTGGAAACACATGTTTGGCTACATGGGAGCACTTGAAGTCGCCGGGCCCCACTAACCGCATCAACCGCAGCAGCTCCCGCATCGTGCGGTGATGCACCACTCCCTGCGGCACAAACCGCTGCAGAAATTCCTCCCCCACGACGGCCTCTCCACTGCCGTGTTCGTTGCATGTTCCATTCAGCCATTAAGCAGAGGTCAGATCAATGATTGTGCGGCTCTGTCGCGACGTGAGCGCTAAAGCGAAGCGGAAGTGCCTATTTTTTTAAGTCGCCGCATTCCGAAGTCGTTGAAGTGGAAGCAGAAGTGGGCGCGAAAGCGGGAGCGGGATAGCCTGCGTTCTGATGTCGCCGAAGCGGAAGCGTCCCCTTCCGCATTCTGACAACCGTTTCTTGGAAAAAGGAAGGAAGCTGAACATGCCTAACATATGTCTCTGCTTTCGGTAAAAGCATTTCCGTTTCTTAGCGTTGTCGCTTCCTTATGCCAACTCAATTGGGAGATTCTCGGCATCAAAATTAGAAGTAGGTTAAAAATTATAGAAAAATGTGTCAATGACAACTTCAATCGAATTAATTGAAAAATGACCTTTTTGTTTTTATGAGGTTAGGCCAACGTGTCCAACAAAAGTACATGCTCTGAAACACATATGTGCATTAGGTCATTTAACATAGCAGAGGGGACCTGTTTTAAGCAATTCGAAAAATGGGGATTCCCGTAAATAATACAACAACATTAATATCTTGCATCAGATAATCTAATAAAAGAAGAAGGTCGACAAGTGGCCATGGACGGATGGTATACACAGGTCAGTCACTTCGTAGCCTTCTCAGCAATTAAGCTGCCTTAATTTCAGAAAGAGACGAAACATCATAATAAGACGAGATTCAACATTGAATATGACGTTATCTCTACGTAGCTTAGTGTTAGGTAACTCTTAACACATATTAGTTATCGAGCCGGCAAATCGCTACGTCAGACTACTACCTTTTCGGGATCTTTCTGAATCCCATAAAATCCGAAGTTAGGATACGCATCTCCAAGGATCCCTCTCCCAAATAAACTTCTAAGTTTGACCTGCGTACAGATCCGCAAGACTCTCGGCTACACACCCCACTCATCTATAAATACGAACTAGGTATGCATCCCTAGGACAGATCACTCGTTCTTATTCCATCCTCCCTCCAAAAGTCCCGTATACTAACTTGAGCGTCGGAGTGTTCACGTCGGGAACACCCCTGGCGTCCTCTGATTAGTATTTTAGTCTCGCAGGATTCAAGGAGGAAAGATCTCAAAAGCTACATTAGCATTCTGTTTGGGAACCTCCCAAACATTGGCGCCGTCTGTAGAAATTGTTTCAAAAGGTTCAAAAAAGATATCCGATGACAGTATAAACACAAACAACGCTTCCTCTCTCTCCCTGCAGTCATCAACAACATGCAGTCCACGTCGAACTAGAACAACACAGCGCTACAGCCTGAATACCTATCGACTCAACCCAGCCCGACAAACCAATAGGCGATGCAACACATGATGCGTGAGATGATGTAGCAGATGATGTAGCAATTTATAAGACAATAAGGGAACAATCTAAGCGGACCCCCTGCCGCGAAAGCTCTTCTACCACTGCCTCATCCCCAACATAAGAAAGGTCCGACAAATGGACCCAGAGACCCTTACAAAGCCGGTGTCTACGTCATTGACCCCGCATTAGGAGCATTGCTGCTTGATGTGCAGGCACCACATTCGATAAACATGGAAAACACACCGGTCACGGGCATCTTGGCCAACAACCCGATAAATACCGTCCATACCGTCTTGGAGCCGATTCAGAGGCAAGTTGACTATGGCCATGAAAGAGAAGCATCTTCGCACCCCGGGATAAGAAAACACCCAAAAGATAATGCCACTAAATTGGAAAGACGGAACACCCAAGGATGGCCAAAGAAACAAGCATTGGCAAAATGTTTCCCTTTTTGCCCGAAAATTCTGGAGGAGCCTATTCCCAAAGGATTCAGAATGCCATCTCTAGAAGGTTTCGACGACACCACGGACCCCGACGATCACCTTGCCAGATACGATGGTCAAATGACCCTTGTAGGGGTCTCCGATGCCATTAAATGTCGCGCATTCCTGCCGATACTCAAAGGAAACAGCCCTATCCCGGTATTAAACTTTGACACCAGAATCCATCAAATCCTTTAGTGATTTAGAAGAGCGCTTCCGAAAATACTTTATAGCTCAACGGAGATAAAAGAACAGTGAAATCATTGATGATGGTAAAGCAAAGGGAGAATGAGACTCTCCGTGAATATGTGAGTAGATTTAATCGGTATACATTAGATGTGGAAAAGTTAGACTACAATATCATGGTAGTAGCACTCCAAAGTGAAATTGCAGACCTGAAGGTCAGATACCAGCTACATCTATAGCCCCCAAGAGACTACTCGGAGCTCTTGGAAATGCTGAATCGACACATAGACGCAAATGAAAGCACCAGAGAAGAGGATGTTAAAAGACAACAGAGCCAGTCGCGATCCCCGCCTTCATGGCGGGAAGGAAGCCACTGTCGACGTCACCATGGATCTGGGCAAATATCTTCTACTCATAGATCCAGGAAAAGTAAACCAACAGCAATAAACAGAGATATTCCTAGGCATACTCTAAACTGCTCTGCCACCCATGTCCTCCACGAAATCCAGAGACAGGGATACCAGGTCTCCTCTCCACCAAAGATCAAAAGAAGAAGTCATCTAGATCGAAGCAAATATTGCCTGTTCCACAAAGACATTGGCCATGACACAGATGAATGTCGCATCTTAAAAGAAGAAATTGAGAAGCCCATCAAAAGAGGGAAGTTACTACAATATGCAGTCGATGATCCCAGAAAAGTGGAGGATAAACATCAAAAGGGTAGGGGCGAGAAGAGAGAGAAAATGACCTTGCAATAGAAGATAATCAACCCACGGCCGGAACCATCAATGCGATATCAAGTGGCCCAGTAAACCATCCCCCTACTCTAGTAAACATGGTAGAAAGTAGCCCCAAAAGAAAGAGAAAAGAAGAAGAAGACTTCTCGATCATCTTCTCACAAGAAGATAATCCGAATGGAGCAGACCCCCAGAATAATGCGGTGGTTATATCCGCTATCATCCGGAACTACCAAGTGAAAAGAATCATGGTTGACAGTGGCTCGTCGGCAAACATCCTCTTCCACCATTGCTATGAAAAAATGAGGATCTTAAAGAAAGAGCTATAATCTTATGTAGGGCGATTAACTGGCTTTACAAGAGAAGGTGTCTTTCCAAAAGGAATCATCAACCTCCCATTTACGATGGGAGATGACCTAGAAAAGGTAACAACCCACCTGGATTTCCTAATAGTCAACATCCCATCATCGTACAACTCCATTTTGGGACGTCCAGGCCTCAATAAAATGAAAGCTGTCGTATCCACTTACCACCTTGCAGTTAAATTTCTAGTCGGAAAAGGGGTTGGCATAGCCAGAGGCAATAGAAAGATTGCCTAAGAATGTTACAAAATCTCAATGAAGGAAGGAATGTCGAAAAGCATGCAGATAGACACCATGGATAACAGGCACGAACAATAAATTACCCGTAATGAGCTGATAGAACCTCTGGTCATGGTCCCGTTGACTAATGGATCCTAAGAAAAGATTATCCAAATCGGCTCCGCCCTAAAATCACCACTAAGAGAGGAACTGGTCGACCCGTTAAGGGAGAATGCGGATGTCTTCGCATGGGAACCCTCAAATATGCCCAGAATAGACCCATCAATCACCTCCCATGAATAAGCGATCGACGAGAGGGATGGTCGAGCCCGGAGGGAAGGGTTCTTCAGAGGAAGGAGGAGAGAGACTACTTTCAGAGGACACGGCGAAAGGACCCGCACTAGGAGAACTACCAACATTAAGCGGTCTTGGTCGGACCAAGGGTCCTGCAGTCTCCTCTTATTACTGCCTTCCAAATGGCTCCGAATGATCGAACGGGTCCACTTGTGCCTCCCCATGGGCTCTGAGAGAATTGCAGCTAGGAATAGAAGGAGCGTATGAAAGGGAAGAAGTATCCCCTCTTCGCCTCCGAGCTATGGCCCTAACCCTCTTTCTCCAGGACGGTTCCGTTTCAGTGGGACCGGGAGCCGCAGAAACCATGGAAACCGACGCCCCCCAGGACCGACCACCACTAGACCAGAGAATGAGGTCATACTCTTGCTCAATGGTAGACCTAAGGTTAGGGAATAGAGAGGGCAGAGAAGTTAAGGAAGGAATAGGTTCATGAGCGACAACCTCCTGACCCGGGAAGCCGCACGGATAATCTGCTTGACGACAATGCTCAGCCGAAACTACGACATCTACAGAAAGGGTACCAATAGTCATCAACCGATACATCATAAGATACAAGCTAAACCGCTCCAAAGAGGAAAAGACACAAGAGGGACAGATTGGGCTAGTCGTCCAAACGAAAGGAAAAGAAAGATCTCCACTAAACTTAACCCAGGCCCAATGACTTTTCCACTCGTCATCAGGATCAGTGACGCAAGCAAAGAGCTTATGCCAAGGAGTACGGGGAAGAAGATAATAATAATAAGGAGAATGAGGAGCTTAACTCAAATTAAAAATGGAAGAAAATATTTCGAAATAAAAAACAGATATCTCCTCAAGCTGATGAACCCAGCTACAAAAAGACATAATATAACGCCAACTATTCGGGACCAATTGACTCGGAGAAATATTATAGCTATGGAGAAGGGAAGAAACAAAATGACGATGATCTAAACGAAAACCAGCCTTGAGCGAACCCAAGGAGACAGACACATAACCCTCCTGCGGATGCCACGGAAGGGCAGTAGAGTTTGGAAATTCCCAGCTCATGGTGGAAGGAAGAGGGTAAAGCCTAAAAGCCGCCATAACAGGCTCAGAAACTCGGGGAGAAGACTTTTTGGCAGCTATTAAAGAAACAGAAAAGAGGTATAAGATGAACAAGACAAAGGAGGAGGAGAAATATGATTACCCCGACAAAGAAGACAAAAATGACCAGCCTTATTCTCGCAACAGCATCTTAAATAAAAGCCCCCCACAAAATTTCCTAGGGTTTCATGGGAAACCATAAAACGGACAGGCAAACCAGAAGAGGAACAGGCTAGTTTCTCGCAAAAATTGGAAACCAGCCGTCGTTAAATCAAATCGCATTTATGGCTCCACCACGTGGACAAAGAAGAGCAACCAGCATAAGGGCAGTTACTTTTGAATTTCAAAAATGCTTGCCAAAGGACAAAAAATAAAAAACACGGATATAAACACTTTTGGATCCAGTACCCCAGTTCTAGAATAGGTCCAAAAGAATCCAAATTAAGAATCTCTAGTAGCAAGATCGATTTGAGAAGCAGATTCGTGTATTAGAAATGGGCCCTCCAAGATCTTTTTAATCCAACCATTAGACAGATATGCTGAAAGATGCATATTTTCATAAAAAACTCGCACATGAAACTCAAAAAAGAGGGCACTCCGCGCCCTCTCAAGAGGGGGGGGGGACTAGTATTAGGGAACTCTTAACATATATTAGTTATCGAGCCGGCAACTCACCACGTCAGACTACTACCTTTTTAGGATCTCTCCAAATCCCGCAAAATTCAAAGTTAGGATACGCATCTCCAGGGATCCCTATCCTAAATAAACTTCTTAGTTCGACCCGTATACAAATCCGCAAGACTCCCGGCTACGCACCCTGCTCATCTATAAATACGAACTAGGTATGCATCCGTAGGACAGATCACTCGTTCGTATTCCATCATCCCTCCAAAAGTCCCGTATACTAACTTGACCGTCAGAGTGTTCACGCCGGGAACACCCCCGGCGTCCTCTGATTAGTGTTCTAGTCTCACAGGAATCAAGGAGGGAAGATCTCAAAAGCTACATCAGCATTCTATTTGGGAACCTCCCAATCACCTATTTTAATTGGGAATGCAGAAAAATAATAAATCATCAGCATGAGTCTTGCAACTAAATATTGCCTGGAATTCATTCCTTCTTTTCGGGCCTAATTCCTTCTAAGCACGTTGTCATCTAGCTTTGGCTAGATATTTTCAATTGAACATTGCATTCCAAGGAGTAATGTTTCTTGAATGGACTAGAGAGAATGATGTTGATAGAATTGAAATATTTGAATAGATAAATAAAGAAGTCGTAGAAAAAGGGGCAAGGAAGCATGCTTGCTAAAGTGAAGAATGTACCTGACATAATTGATTCCCCATCCAAAAAGGAGAAAAAAGGTACACTTTATTACCTTTAGATACTCGTCGGCTCATGGCCAGGAGCAAAGACAACATTAATATTTTCATTAATGTCATGAAGCCGTTTGTTAAATAGTACCACCCACTTCGCGATGCGACACGGAGCCGTTAGGTCACGATGCAGAAGTGAGGATTCATGGAGCCACTGGGTCATGATGCTGAAGTGAAGGATTTACGAAGGCCCTTGGATCGCGATGCAGAAGTGTAGGGCTTACGGAGCCGCTGAGTCGTGGGACTGTGAAGAGCTCGCTTCGCTTCTTATTTTCATTAGTCTCTTTGGACTCTTTATTCGTTGACCTATTAAGATTAAAGAATGAAAAATTATTGAGAAAATAAAGATACGTAAACCATATAATTAGAGTTCTTGGAATTGGTAGTCATGTAGTTGGGTTCCCACAAACGGCGCTAATGTTTGGGTTGTCCTCAAATAGAATGCCGATGTGGCTCTGGAGAAGATCCCGCCTTGAATCCTGCAACATTAGAACAAAAGTCAGAGGACATCGAGGGTCTTCCCGGCATGAACACTCAGACACTCAAGTCAATAAGGAGTTATGGAAGGTGATGAGATAGTAGCGAGAGCTCGTAGAGCCTATCTTTCGAGGCACATACCTGGGTATATTTATAGTTAAACATGGGTACATAGTCGGGATACGTAGTAGTCTATATACAAGTGGGATAAGGTAAGGATTCCAGAAGGATGCGCATCTGAGTCTTAGTCTCATGGAACTGCGTAGTAGTTGAAAAAAGTATCCCATTAAGGTTGGGATCTGACGTGGCGCGGTGCCGGCTGGATAATTGGGTATCTGTGTTAGAGTTCCCTAATAATTTCTTAGCTTATTTTTTTGTAATCAAAGACATCCAAGGTCATGATTCCAATGTGATCATACATTTAAGCTAATCCAATCATCCATCAAACATCGTTATGCTGCCCGATCATTGTCTCGGGTAAGCAATGGGTATGATCTTTTGCATTTTTCTTAACATATTTGGCATCCAACTGAGTTATTATTCATGAGTGGGCATGAGAGTGCTGATTGATGGAGCCCGATTTATAATCTGTGACAACACATGCCTCAAGATAACCCACTATAGCATGAGATTTGGGTGGTCCACCTTTTATGTTATTTCTTTTATGCAAATGCATCCATGCATCCACTCCAAGTGGGCTAAAAGAGGCTGATTGAGGAGGTCTAATCGATGTTACATGACCATCCAACATCCTAAGGTAACCTACTCTTTAAGTGAGTTAAAGGAATTGATCGAGGTGGCCTACTATTCTACACCCTAAAATAGCTTATTCTTTACATTCCAGAACATGCATCTATTTCATGCATCAATCTAGATGGGCTACAGAGAATGTTAGAGGAAGCTCGATCTATGATCTATGACTTCCTACGCCCTCGAAAGGTCTAGATTTAGACTGTGCATGTTACTTTTATGCAAACATGCATTTTAACTGTAAAATCCTCCTCAAGGATCGTACATATTCTCTCTCTTCCTCTCTTTTTCTCTCTTTCTTTTCTTTTATATTTTCTTTACCTAGGTATCATGCTTGAGTCTAGTTAAAGGAGAAATTGAAGGAGTCTTGATCCATGGTCAAGGATTTTTCAACACTCTTTAGGGGGCCCGCCTCAAGGAAGAACCCAGACCTCGCACACACATACACTTTTCGACGATCGGGACACTTAAACACTAGATCCATAGAGATCTATCTCAATCAAACACATTCCAAACTTCCAATGTCATATGTCTAGCATAGAGATAAGCAATTAGGGTCATTTCTAACTAGATTTACTGTGAACTAAGCAATTCCATCGTGATCTAAGCCATTCGACATGCCAAACATTGCAAATAACTCAACCAGAACCAATCAAGCCATTATATCCATTGTAGTGCACACATAAATTTAAGGAAAGCATTTGATCTAAAGCGATTTGAACCATCCATGTTATAATACTGGATGGCCATTACAATGTGAAGCATTTGATCTAAATGAACTGATATTATGATCGGGTCTCAGCTTCTTAAAGTCAAGAGCACACTAGTGCTAAATGACTCACCCATCACAACAGCAACAGAGTTATCAAAAGAACCAATAGATCTGACTTGATCACCAAATCGATGTAATTAGACCAATCAGGAAATCAACCAAGTAAAGTGCATTAATAAAGAATCAGGCTTTGCAATAACAAGGAATCAATCTAATTAGACAATCAGCTTCTCTAAAACATTTTCATCCAACACATGAAAGAGCAACTAAAACACTCAAAATGGCTTTACCCAACACTGTCATTTTCTTATAAACCAAATAGTAAAGCACTAAATACAACATAATAACAAAAATGGTGGGACACAAGATAACAAGATCTTGTCCCAACTGCAACCATCCTATTAATAACTTTATAGTCCACAAAGACTTGGTTATCACCTCTTCTTAAGCTTAGCACAGTTATAAAGAAAGTTATGAATTCAAATAACTCAATGTCTACCACTCTTCCAAGGTTTTTCATAGTTATAAAGGAAGCTAATCATCTAAGCAAATAATTGTATAGTCTATAGAGATTTGGCTACTAACCGCTCTTCCGAGATTTCTCGTAGCTATAGAGAAAGCTAATCATCCAAGTAAATAATTGCATAGTTGGCCAAGACTTGGTTATTAAACGATCTTTTGAGATTTTTCATAGTTATAGAGAAAGCCAATCATCCAAGCAAATAATTACGTACTCCACAGAAACTCATTTATTACAACCTCTCTTCCGAGGTTTATCACGATTATAGAGAAAAGTGATCACAAATTGGATAGTTTGAAGAGACTCAACTATTAACCATTCTTCTAAGGCTTCTCATGTTATAGAGAGAGCTGAACACACTAAGTATCTTCATCTCTCAAACAAAAAAACCCCCTAGTTACAATATTTCACAAAAAAATGGAAAAGATCACATACTCATATTCTATTTATCTCTTTGAGTACCTATGTGTGTACTTTACTTTTAATCAAGGGTGTTCTTCCTCATGGGAGATGTAATTAAAGATCATTTTGGTGTGACAAGCTGAGATGTAAAAAGATAAACAATCTTCTATTCTAAAAAAGGCTCTTTTTTTGCCAAAAACCTTATCAAAGAAAAGATAGTTTCCATTAATGTGAATAGTGTTATGGTTAATGATTTTCTAAACATGGATGCTACATATGATGGGTCGCATTCTGGATGATTCTCAGTTAGAAAATATTCAAATTTCATTTAATTTTTCAATTGACTAGTTGATGGATATTCTATGGATGCATGGTTAACCATGAGAATTCTATTAACCAATAGATGACTAACTTATTAATCAGATGTATGTTTGTATCAATAACATACATATAAAGTGAAAAAGACCATAATCAAATGATTCACATTGAAAGGATTGGTTAGACTCTTACACGATGTATAATCATTAAATGTATACATAAACTACTGCAACTTCTACATCCCTAATAATGGCTTAACCCAAGAGATGAAGGGTAAATTAGATAATTAAAATTTTAAGCTAATAGAAACTCTTATAGATTAATTCCCTTTCAAATGTGCAATCATAATTAAATAAAGTACAATAATAATAGAAAGCTGGAAAATAGATGAACACAACGATATATAGTAGTTCAGTCTAAACTGGAACCTGCTCCACTCTTCCAAAGCAATCACCATCTTTGCTTTGGATTTTACTAATTATAATACTTGCACTACAACTACAGGGTCATAACTCCCTTCTCGATCCAGCTTTAGGGGGCATAAGCAACTATAAAAGGGTGTGAGCATACAACTCCAATATTTTGATTTATCTTTTCGGTAAGTAGTCTCCAATACTACTCCAAGAAAATACAAAAGAGAATTGAATTTAACAAAAGAAATAAAGATTAAAAATAAAGTTTTAGCACAGAGAAGCTCTCTAAGAATTTATTTTAAAAGCCTTAAAAGCTATTTGTAAGTTTGAGCACTTTGGGAAGCTTCAAATGTTTGAGAGGATGCAAGAATTTGAAGGCTTAAGTGTATGCTTAGTTCAATCTATTTCTAAACATAATGGAGAACTTTTATATATGTGCTAACATCAAAGTCCATCCATTTGAGGATAGATGGGTGCAAGTTCAAGTTTTTTGACTGTTTTAAGCTTACTGAATGGTCGATAGGTATCCCAGTAACTTGAGATACCTATTGAGGTTTGCTGGAAGAACTTACACTCATTGGAAGCTCAGTAGGTTTACCTTAGTAACTTGAGGTACCTACTAAGGTGGCTTGATAGGTTCACCTCAGTAGCGTGAGGTACCTGTTGATGTGGATCGGTAGGTTCAACTCAGTAATCTTATCTACTTACTAAAGTTAGATATAAAAAAGTTGTAGTCCCTAGAAGCTTGATATGTTTACCTCAATAACTTAAGTTACTTGTTGAGGTTATAGTAATCTCCCTTTTCTTTGAGAGATTGATTCCACCTCATGAGCTTCAACTCTAATTGCCATTACCTTTAGCTCCCACCTCATGAGCTTCAACTCTAATTGCCATTACCTTTAACTCCATATTGTTTTCTTCTCAAATAATCTTATTAAACTAATTAGCTATTGATTTTAAGCTCATTTATGTAAATTCTCCTTATCCTAACATCCATTTTAGCCAAACTAGCATTATTATCTAACTTATGATTTTCATTAGCCGTGTTCATCATCTAAATACATAACTTTACAATTCCTTTTCTTGCATGATGGAGTCTACACAACTTAGGCTTACTACAACATTGTTCTTTTAATTGGCACCAAGATTAAATTATTGGAATATTTAAACTTTATTTGGATATCCATTTCTAAGGATTAAAATAACTTTTAAAGCAGTTAATTAAAGGGTTTTTGGAAAATTTGGATGGTATTTGGCTATACTTTCTATGCACTTTTATTCAGTTTAGAAGCTGATTTTTTTTATTTTGGCAAAAAACTAAAACTTGAATATTGTATAAATTTTTTGTATTAGAAAAACAAAAGAAATTGAAAATAAACTTATACAAAAATGATTTACTTTAACAAGGCATTTTCAATACCCATTGCCATTTCTTTCCATCACTATTCTCATAATGGGTGATCCATCAATTTTACAGTGAAATGTTTTACAAATAACTTGAAAATTAGTTGTTGAGTTGACTTTGGCATTCAAATGCATTCCAAACTGCACACCACTAACAAAATTTTTGAAGACTGAAAGGAGAGGACATGTGCCATTGTAGTGCCAAATGTTTCAAGTGATGTAAGAAGTGTTGCCAAACATGTCCCCAAATAGCTACTTAACCCAGCTTGCTTAACACGTAATCACACATTTGGTCAGTAGAGCTAAGTTATCAACTCATGTGCTTGTTTCATTTCCAAAAACTCAAAAATAACCATATGAAAAATTGGTTCACTCAAAAATACCCATTTCATCTGCTTTCGATTTTTTATATATTTTAATATTGTAAAAATAAACCTTTGGTCATGGAACATGTAATTAATGAATTGCCAAAATTTAGGAATAAAGTAAAACTTAGTTAAATTCTATATTGCAAAATATCAAATATGCACTCTAGATACACTAAAATCAAATATATATTATTAAAAATATAAAGAAAATAAATTAGCCCATGAAAATTGGGTATGCACGATAATGTAAAGAACATGCACCCAAATGAAAACTTATATATGTATATATTCCTGCTCATTCTCAAACCTTTTAGTTTAAGCCCATATTGATTATTAAGAGAAATCTAATTTGACTAGTATATTTATTATTAAAATTTTAGGTAAAATATTTAAAATCCTCTTTATCAGATACTCATGTGGGATGAACCAGTTAGAAAAATATAAAAATATATACAAATAATAAAATCACTTAGATTTATCTACTCAAGCATTGAAATACTATAAATTTAATAAAGTGATTTATTAATTATAAAGGAATCTTTTTAAAGTAAAGGATATTTAATTAAAAGCATATAGGTCCATAAATCAATTATATAATTTTTTAAAGATTTTTTATTTACTTTCAGACAATTTTAATTTTGTGATCTATATAAATCTTTGATTAGGACCATTTTTATTTTTTAGCAAAATAAGTGATAATAAAACTTATGATTAACTTGGATTTTATGTTAATCATTAAGATGGGCCTAAATTAAAAAGTTTCTCAAATGCTTATTGTGAAATTGGTTTTATAAAATCATTTCCCTATATAATTTTCTTTTGTTTCATATCAATATAACTAACACCCTATGTGGACTATCATTTTATCAAAACTATAACTAATTTAATATTATTTTCTACTTACATTTTAGAAATATCATTATAAAATTTATAAATTAAATTTCCACCAAAATTTTAAATTTTGTGCATGTTAAGTAAACCTCCATCCTTATCCTTCTATTTGTGCCAAATGCAAGATATATATATATATATCTTTCAATACATTTTTATATGTCATTTGAACAACATGCCAACCGCAAGAAATGGATGTTCGAGTTTTAAAACTCATTCATATGGTTTGCATTTTAATTGCCCAAACACTAATCTAGTGAATACTTGGTGTTAATAGACAATAAGAAAATTTAATGGGAGGTCACTCCATTATCATTAAAGATACATGAAAGAAAAGTTTCTATAGAAATAGTTTATAAATAATTATGAACTCTTTAATTTTTTATTTTTATCATATTTATTTTAATATTCACATGACAATGTAATGTGTAATATTTGATTTAAAATCTTTATGTCAATTAATTTCAACATGACATTGTTGGGATTATTGTATGATTTTGATGACAACAAAACTTGTTTTAAGACTTGATTTATGCTAATGATACTTCTAATATAGGAAGCTTGAAATGTAGAAATATATGCTTGAAATATACGTACTTTATTGAGATATCATTTACGCAAGCATATATATCTTGATATAAGTCTAGATATATTTTTGAATGAAAAAGAATAAGTACTTAGATGAGTTTATAAAAATAAATCTTGATTCAAATTGTATATATATATATATACTTTATAACTTATGCAAATTTCATATTGTGATTTATAATGAAAAATATAATGAAAAACATGTTAAGTTAACAAATGTGACAAAAGCGCAGAAATTTCTAAGTGTAGGTGCACTACTAGAGTAATTTTGCTACAGTAAAATGCTACAGTATTACTATGATATCAGATGAAGTGAAAAACAAAGACAAAGCTAGAGATGAAATAGCTGCTATAATAAAATACTATAATACTGCTACAATATCAAACGAAGTGGAAGACAAAGATAAAGTTGAAGATGAAGTAGCTGCTACAATAAAATGCTATAGTAAATAGTTGTAATAGCCTATTACAGTACCTATGGACAAAGCTATAGATGAATTAACAGATGAATTGCTATAATGATTTACTATAGTACCTATGGACAAAGCTCAAACGAATTGCTATAGTAATTTGCTTTAGTAATCTACTATAGTAATGCTGCTACAATACTCGCAAATAAAGTTTTTAAGTAGATAGATTTGTTCAATACTTACTCCAAAAAAATTAACAGATAAAGCGGTGTTACAATGATCTGCTAGAGTAACTTGCTATAGTGAAAATTCACTGATTTCAAATATTGAAAATTCAATACTTTGCAGTAGTTATATCTTCCAACAACATTCTTCCAAGCGGTCCATAATCTTTCTGGATTGTAAAAATAGACAATCTATTAAAGGAGAACAAAATGCTTGAATGTTCTAAGTGCTAAACAAGAATCAAACATTAAGAGCTAATTCAAATTACTAAGTGTAGAACTATAGACATTTGTTTTAACCATCTGCCATATTTCAAAAAGTTTGAGTTACAGAGATTTTGAAATATGCTTAAAGATGTTAATTTGAATACTTTATTCGAAATCTCATACTATCCGAAGAAATAATAAAAGGAAGTGGATGGAAGAAGAAGTTTAGAGAGCAAAACACTTTTGTCTAATAACAAAGAAGTCCAAATTCATTGGAATCAACTATGAACAAAGTAGGATATGAAGGGACTTTGTCCAGTTGGAAAGAGACTTCAACAGAGAAGAGACTTTGTCTGATATTAACTTTAAACAAATGCAATGAAGTGCAGGACAAAGTGGAGAGGGTGAGTTTGTCAGAATTTATTGCCTTCTTTCCAAAACCATGAATCAAGTCAGAGTTGCAACATGTTCTTATCTGTCAGTTGCCTGAACTAGCTATTTACTTTTTTCTATGTCAAGGTCAACACTATAGAATACTATAGAACAACTCTAAGAAGATGAGAATTAAGTAGAAGATGACATTTTCAAATGGAAGATTATTAGAATGGTCTTCTACATTTATTCCTATTCATCTACCTTTGTCTCTGCATTCAATGAAGACCATCTTCCTCCAACGGTTAATTTTTCAAGAGAGCTATTTAAGGAGAAGAGGTGAGATGATTCAAAGGTGGTGAAGAAGTATTTTTCAAGAGCTTAAATCTTCTGTAAAAATTTCTACCTAAGGCCAAGAGCTTCGACTTCTAAATATCCATTCAAGGGCATCAATCTTCTAAATCTTCAAGGCCTTCTTATTCATATATTAAAGGAAGAGCTTCTGTAATACAAAGAGTTATAAAAATCCTTAAGCCTTCCCCTGTGTGTTCATTGAGATATTTATAAAAGTGTGCTTAAACTACTTTATTTATTTCTTTGTATGGTGTGGATCAGACTCAAGAAGGACTGTGACTGTTTATTGAGATAATAACTACTATTTTACGCCCTTGAAGCTAAAATCCATAATTGTTGAGAACACTAGTTTACACCCCCTGGAGTTGAAATCCAAAAGAGTGTAGGGAACACTTGTTTATACCCCCTAGAGCTGAAATCTAGAAGAGTGTTTTGGGAATACTATTATATTTTTATTATATGGGATATAGTAGAACCCAAGGCATAAGGAGAGTGTGCTTTTGGAAGTGTAAGCGTAGGGATAGGGTTTCCAAACCACTATAAAAATCATGCTGTTTATGTGTGTACCTATTTACTCTGTCTAGCACTTTAATGCTTTACTAGTTAGCTTACATTACACAACCCACGAGCACGAAAAGATGGTGAGTAATATTAAAGAGGTTAGGTGATTAATTTTTATAAACCCAATTCACCCATCTTTTCTTGCGTTAAGCCACCTTATGGGACCCAACAAACATGTGTTGGTTATATCAATTAAAAAACCAAAAACTATAAATTCAAATATTTTTACTTACAATTTAAGTCCAAGCTTACATGGTTCAAACTTGAAACTATTACTCTTAGAAACTTTATTTGTTGTTCATGTGGGCCTTGTATTTGCAGTGACCAAAAAAATTGAGAATTAGTTCTATGTTAAGTTATTGTGTAGTTTGCTTAAGTCAGTTCTAGATATCAATACTTAATTGGTTTTAGATTTGATTAATTTTTTCCCTCTATTTTATAATATATAATTTTGGATCAGTGCTATAAGAATGAGATAAACTTAGCCAGGAGTCATTAGTCAATTTCTAGCTGTTGTTGCATCTGTACATTACCCACACTACTTTAGTATTCCAAAGGTCTGAGAAGATAGAAATTTCTTCTAGACCATTTAGAAATTTCTTCTAGACCATCATTAATTTCATGTGATGAGAAGATAGAAATTGTGAAATCTAGAACCCATCCATGCATGTATATTCCTAGGGACAAAGGTCGAGATGCAACACAATTCAGTGGTCTTTGACCAATCTAAGTTGGAGTAAGATGTTGCAACAATTGCAAATGCAGATTAAAAAGATATCTTGTTTGATTTTGAGAATATAGAAGTTTCTTTCATCTAAAGAGATTTTCTTTATTGCCATTGTTGCTGAAAAAATTTATAACATTTTTTTTCATTTTCTAGATCTATGCATCTTGTCACAATAT
The DNA here is from genome assembly GCA_036873735.1 of Pouteria campechiana. Classification (NCBI taxonomy): domain Eukaryota; kingdom Viridiplantae; phylum Streptophyta; class Magnoliopsida; order Ericales; family Sapotaceae; genus Pouteria; species Pouteria campechiana. The sequence continues at coordinate 37,131 of JAYJMB010088858.1, read as the reverse complement.
CTAGGCTTCTAAATGCTACTCTTGTCATTCCAGAGATCTGGTAAAGCACTCATGATAAAGGCATAAGGTTGTTACATTTAGACCAGGGGGGTGGTGTGAGGCAGCAAATTTATCTTAGCTTGTCTTGAAGGCTTTAGTAGCTATATGAAGATGATGGATTCTTAACTTGAATTTGATACTATTTTCCTTTTATAACTCATATTGAGAGGCCTTGAATTGTGAGTGACCCCCATTATTATGTTCATCCTTGTATTTTATTTTGGTAGATGTCAAACAAAATTATTTACCATATTTGTTTAATTATCATATGATATGCCTAAATGTTTATTTGAACTTTACATGATACATCTTAATTTTTGGTTGTTGGTATTTATCCAATTATTATAGCAGGAACAGGTATCATATCGCAAAATTATTATAACAAGAACAAGTATTATATTGCAAAATTATTATAACAGGAATAAGTATCATAATTCTAATTATCAAATATGAAAGAAAATCACTTAATTATATCAAATATAGCAAATCAATAACTTGTTGCATTTATGTAGATATAGTGAGTTGAGCATTTGATAAGGCAGATGCAGCAAAATGAAGAGTTGTTGCGTTTAGGCAAATATAGCGAAATGAACAGTTGCTGCATTTGACCAGATACAATGATATGAAAAGTTGCCACATTTAGGAAAATGTAGTGAGATGAGCAGTTATTGCATTTGACCAGATGTAGCAAAATTTTGAGTGGCTGCGTGTAGGCAAATGCAATGAAATGAGCACTTACTGCATTTAGGCAGATGCAACAAAATTTTTAGTTAGCTGCATTTATCTAGATGCAGCGAATTGAGAAGTGACTGCATTTGACTAGATATGACAAGGCAGATGAAGCCAACTTGCAGCCACTTTTTTTGGTTGCATCTGATCAGATGCAATAAAATTTTGATCAAATGCAACAAAATTCATGTTGCATTTGACTATTTCCCTTGTAGTGACAGCTTTCTTGAGTCTTGGTTATTGTTTTGATCGACTATGGTGCATTGGAAAAGAAACATTGACTTTCATAAGAAAAGAAAGAAAGAAAAAAGTATGAGTTTTTATTTTAAAACAAATTAGGCGATCCATGTTGGCCATACTATAAATTACATTAATTATCTTTTGTATTTTGCATATTGAACTTTATGTCACATCTCAACTTAATTCAATACATAAAAGATATTGTCTTCTTTAGTTTATCCACACTTTAAGCACCCATCTCAAGGTTTTACTAATTTCAAGTGAGATCCATGATTTAAAAATCAACAAAAACTTAAAATTAGATTAGATTGTTTGAGTGTAAAACTTCACAAACCAAATGAGTCAATGCCCACATGCATTTGCATTTAATAGAGTTGGTATATGACACTCATAGGATTTTATTCTTTGTATGTTAAAATTTATCATTAAAGTCTTTCAAGTGCCATATCATTTTCTTCAAATATATTATATGTAGGGGTGTAAGTCGGGGCAAGTTCAACCCAAACCTGGATTTTAAGCAGGGTTGGGATGACATTTTTCAACCTCAACCCTAACCCTCACCCGAACCCGCATCTACTTCAGGTTAGGGGTGGGAAGGGGGTCATGCAACCCACTCGAACCCAAATCCACACTTCTTCATTAAAAATAAATAAAAATTAAAAAATATGCCCTAGTAACAGTGGTTTATATCTGCATAAGCATAACATCTTTTGCTACTTAAGATATATGCAAGAAAATTCTCAAATGTAATTAAGGTATACTGCAAATTACATGTACCAAAAATACTCAAAACTATACTCAGGGTTAGTTAAAAGTAGGTGCCAATATATACATGCACAGTCTCTCAGAATTGGATTATCTGTCTCTTGAGTTACATTATTTAGAATAATCTGTACTTAGAAATAGGACTTGTAGAAAACTCTTTAATCGATTAAAATAAATTCAAATGAACAATGTAATAATAACATTCTAGAATGACTCAAGATCCTATGAAACTAAGATCATGACTAAATCATTAGTCATGAGATAGCCCCACTTTCCAATACTATTCTTTTTCTTTTCTTTTTTTTCTAAGGATTTTGACTTAGTTAACAAAGGAGTGAACAATTTGGATGATAGAAATCATCTGACCAAGGATGATACTATTATTAAAGGCAAAGAAAAATATAATGAAGAAGCATGTGAGATATAGACCAAGGGCACTTTTACTTAAAAAAAAGTCATTAAACAGGAACCTGAACTCGAAGTCAACCCGCAAATGTTAGGGTCAGGGTTAGAGTTGGGGAAATGTTATAAAAGTGAGGGTTAGGGTTGAGAACAGATTGTAGGAGTGAAGGTTAGGGTTGGGCAAGTTCAAACCCGTACCGAACCTGCCTGACTTACACCCCTAATTATATGCACCTTTTGTTGGAAACCTAGTACAAAATGGTCAAATATGAAGTCAAAAAGGACATGTAGACCCGAAAGCTACTTTAGATCTCTGAAGAAGTTACAAAGATTAAGTAAATTTTGAAAGATCTATCCAAGATATTTTGTGTGAATCTTTAATAAAAATACTTGTAAAATAGAATTATATTTGCATAAGATACAACAATATCTTGCAAGCCGACTTATGCACAATTATAAAATTCAAAATAAGCTCTCAATTATTATTTTCTTATTCTTTGAGGTGTTTTTACAAACTTGAGCATTGAAGTGTGATACATTGGCTGCTCACCATTCGACATTCCTCCTTATAGGATTTCATGCGATCCAATCAATTCACGGGGAATATTAGGATCAAACCCAAACACCTTTTTATAGGGGCATGTAATACCCTCATTTGTGCATAGCCCACGTGATTTAGGTGGGTGGATGGTGGGGCTTAAAGAGAGAAAGGTAGTAGAGATGGAGAGAGGAGAGGTATCATAGGAGAGGCAACATGGGAGAAAAGAAAAGAAATTTTAGGTAAGTAAGTTATGTTTGATTTTCAGTTGATCCAATCCATTACATAACTATCATTTGTATGTATTATGCTATCATAAGAATTTTGAAAAATTTTGAGGTAAAATCATTATTTATTAGGTGAAGTTTTCTATTCATTGAAAATAGAAATCTTATCAGATTTTTATGTATTTGGAAGATTTTAATATTGCATATACATCTTGAAATAAACCTCTTATGGTGAAGAACAAATCCTAAGGTTTTGGATTTAGAGAATATAGTCTATATATGTTTTTATAAACAAAAAATAAAAATAAAATTCGAATGCTATAAATAGTAATTGTGAACACTGTATATAAATAGTGACTTGAATAGTGATAATAAATAGTGAATAGTGAATAGTATATATGAATAATATACATGAATAGTATACTTGAATAGTGAATGTGATATGAATAGTGGGCCTGAAAATTTTCAAAATAGGGGCAAAATGTGGTGATGTGTATGGGTGATCAGTGATTTAGGATGATAACACGATGAAACAAGTAAACTTGTAGTACTTCTAGTATTTGTGGTTGATATTTAAGGGGTTGGGATGAATGACTATTATGTTGAGTTGATGAGTGATAAGGGTAAACTCAATTTAAGGCAAGAGGAGGAAGGCATTTAAGGAAGTAATATAGAATTATCAAATGAGAGACTTAACTCTATATTTACTTGATGGTTTCTTTGACTAGGTGAAATTAATAAGTGACTTGACATGATTGACTAGTAGCATCTCAAGGATAATGTGAATTGTAAGGAAGTCTTTGGAAGCAAGGTTTTGTGTGGGAGCTTGAATCCTTGAATTTTATGTAAGTAGGAATGATTTTCTAAACTTGTACATATTTCTATTCTCATTTACATGATTCTTATGCATTATGTTTGAGCCATGTTAAATTTGTAATGGATTTATGCTTTGAGTTCTTGATTTGAATGAGGCTTTATTGTATTGGGCATGCTTTACATATTTTTCTCATATTTTCTCTTATGATTTATGGTTTTTTGAATTTTGGCTCATATGTGTTTGATGAAATGAAAAAAGTGAAGAATATATCCTATTTGTGGACCTCGTTGGGTGAGTCTAAAGCATGCATGACTTGTTAAAGTATTGGAATTATGGTTGTGTATCTAATGATATTGCATGATACATGAGATGGGCCTTAGGCCACATGTGATAGATAATACATGGCATTACATTTGGTATGCGTTATGTGAGATGTCATGGGTAATTGAGATGTGCACATAGAGATAATGATGGAGCAATTTGCCTGGCCTATGTGGCAAAGAGATAAAGCCTGAATGGCTAGATGTGATGAGATGCACATGAAATGAATAATATGGGGTTTGATCCGGCAGACATATGTCATAGATATGAGATGCACATGTAAAGGACATGATGCACATACAATTTTTAATATTAGGGTTCGATGATGATCTTTTATGTAGGCCATAATTAGCGAAAAGGCAGAGGTCGATGGGTCCTTTGAGGAGTTTAGTGTGCCTATAGGATAGGGAACTATGCATTGGCCAATGATCCACCTCGCTAGATGTTGGAACCACAACTCAATGGGGCCAGTGATTTACTCGTTCTTAGAACTGGGGGCCTTGATCATACGTTGCCAATCTAGACTGAAAGTAGGCAGTAACCTCATAGGGCATAAGGGCCTAGGCAAAAGTGAGCTTCGTATTTGGATTCTCATTCATGATGTGATTTGAGAGTACTATTCATGTTGTATAATTATTGCTTGTGTGGGGCTACATAGTAGCCTAAGATTCATGAACATGGCATTAGGTTGAGTGTGGCCATAGGTTTGATTGGTGGTCAGACTTACTTAGTTGATGTCTGTGATTTATGTAAAAAGTTGTATGAATTTTATAACTATGATTGATGTGATTAATTTATGGGCAGATGAGTGATGGTTCACATGTGATTAAGAGAAATCATTTGTTGCTTTTATTTGGCTACTTATTGAGTTGCCCAGCTCACCCTGTTTACAATCTCAACAGATTTACTTGAGGGAGTTCAACCTTGGGTTGAGGCTCTAGGCAGGGAAGATTGATGCAATCTAATTGGTTATGTCATTTCATATATATATATATATTATGGATTATGGCCATTGGTATGAATGTAGTGATGTGGTATGATAAGTTGTGGTTTGTGCATGTGTAATCCCTACTCATTTAGTAGACTTTGTGGTAGTGGAGAGATGATTTATGTTGGGTATCTTGATTTGGGATTGTATGTAATGTTAACGTTAATATTTATTTATTATATTTATGAAAAAAGAAATTTTATCTAGTTGTCATTTCCATCAAGTAGCTCATTCTAGATGTGATAAATAGAGCAGAAATGTTGCTGGATTTTTAGCAGGACTGTTGGTGGACTAGCAGGTGGCGTCGGTCCCAATAGTTGTTGATCGGTAGGGTGCTATAGAGTGGTATCAGAGTATAAATGAGTATGAGACCACAAGCACAAGATATTACCAATGGCCAAAAATCAATTTGATGAAAGTTATAGTTAGAATGATAAACTAGATGGGAGAGCCAGTTTAGGTATATGGCTAGAGAGAACTAGTATGTGTTAGTAAGAGTTCAAGCTTGATAGTATTTGGTGAAACTAATAGTTTTTTTTTTTGCTGTAACAGTGAAGGATGCCACCTAGAAAGAATGTAGATAACGGTAAAAGGCCCATCACGGAGAGTGACCTAGAAACTGAAAGGCAGGTCACATGATCCTGTGCCATCGAAATCATCATTTCAAAGCACCAGGCAAAATTGAGGCATGATGAATGGAGGTGAGAGTAGCACAAGTCAAAAAAAACATATATGCCTAACTTTGAGTCCTAATTAAAAGAGGTGTTGGTAGAGGAGGATGAGAGGATTGCTCATCCTAGAGAAGAAGTTAGAGGGCCAGCTAGAGCTTAGCCCAATAGAGCTGCTCTTACTGAGTCTAGGACTGATGAAGACCAAAGAATAGATCGAATGATGGAAATGATGGCTAGGACGATGGTGCAGTTGGTCCAAGTACAGTAGAGGGCTTCAACTAGACCTTCTACATCACCAGTACTAGCCAAGAAAGTCTAGATGAAGCCCTCTGTTGTGCTTGCACCAACTACGCCAAATCTTAGTCATTCCTTTCATCATTCCCATCATTTGATCTATCCTTTGGTCTCCATCAGTCTTAGCCTCAATAGGAGTAACTCTACTAGGCTCCGCTCTAGTTGCCTTCTAACTTCTTCCATAGGATGAGCAATCCTCTCATTCTCCTTTACCAACTCCTCTTCCAATTAAGGCTCGAAGTCAGGCATGTATGGCTTATCTGACTAGTGCTCCTCTCACCTCGGTTCAGCCCGATGCTTGGAAATGATGATTCTGGTGGCATGGGAATGCATGACATGCCTTTCTATTTTTGAGTCACTTTCCACCATAGGCCTTTTGTCCTTATCTATGTTCTTTCTGGGTGGCATCCTTCACTAATATAACAAAGGAAAATGATTAGTTTCACTAATACTATCAAGCTTAAACTCTTACTAACGCATCCTAGTTGTCTCTAGCCATATGCTTGAACTAGCACTCCCATCTAGTCTATAATCCTAACTATAACTTTCATCAAATTGCTCTTTAGCAATTGTTACTGGTTTTCTTTAATGCAAGTGCATGTGTCATCAACAAGTAATAAATTGTGAATAAGAGATCGTTCCCACAAGGATATAAAATTGAATTATGGTAAGAAGGTGTAAAGATAAATGATCTAATTTAATGGACTTTAGCAATGATGTGGATTCTGTACAAATAAAAGATACAATGATTAAAACATCGAGGGGTTTCCAAATTCACTGGACTAATCATATTTAGTTTGATTAATTTAACAATCACTGTTTGCCCCTATGTTGATAACAAGTTTCTCTTGGTTAATTGCTATTCTTTCTCAAGTTATAACAACCTATTGTTAATTGCTATTCTTTCTCAAGTTATAACAACCTATTGTTAATTGCTATTCTTTCTCAAGTTATTACAACCTACTTCAATTAGCCAATTTCCATCATCTCTATGATAATCACAAACTAATCAAGATGCACTAAGATCAAGAAACCTATAATGTTGCATAAACCACATGAATATCTCTATCATCAGGACAGTCACATGGTGATTAATCATGGTTTAATTTGATTATTGCTTCTCAGCCTCAAATCAAATCATAAATCATGTTCAAAGGGCTATCATTCTTTCACAAGCATTAAAAATTGATTAATCACTCAACATAGATAAATAACAAACAAAGAAATGCCTTAAACATAATAAAACTAAATATTTATTATCCGGATACACCGTTCACCTAGATTAAAGTGCTTAGCTCATAATGAAGTAAAAGAAAACACTACACATTGTCTTAAACATAATTAACAAAAGGAAATGACTTAAAAAAACAAAGAAAGATCAAGAGATAAGCTTCTCTTGTCAGCTCCCCTTCTTTTTGCAAGAAGATCCACCTTAAATCTTGTGTAATTGCTTCCTTCTCTTATTTCTCTACCTCCAAACCTTTTCAAAAAGATCCCAAAAAAGTTTTCTCACTTCCTTTTTATAGCCCCCTCCATTAGGGTTAAGCATTTGTAATTTTCAAAGCTTTTCCCCAAAATTTGGAGGTTACTTCCCACTTAGCGCCGTGACTCAGAAAATTGGAGTCGCAACCTTGTTTTCTGCTTGCCCATGCAAAACACCATTCTGTTTTGGAGTACTGGCCCTATTTTCTGGAGCCTCGACCCTGTTTCCTATTAGATACTGTACTCTATTTAGTG
>JAYJMB010088858.1:0-29263 GCA_036873735.1 Pouteria campechiana | reverse complement strand
TGACCTCGTTTCATGTTGTCTCTCTGCAATCACACTGCATTGATGTTGGTCCCAAAGATTAGACAAAAACCCAAGAGGAGAGGAGTGAATTGGGTATTTAAAAATTATTTCTCAACTCCTTTAGGATTAATTGTCCCCCTAGCAATCAATCACTCAATCAACAACTGCATAAATAAATAAGACAGTAATTTTTATAGTGGTTTGAGTAAACACTCTACTCTACTCTTCCAAGAACACTTTTCTCTTAGTGTCTTAGGTTCCACTATTCCCAATAGCAAAAATACAGTAGTGCTCCTAGCACTCTTGTAGATTCCAGCTCTAGGGGGTATGAACACAATGATCACAACACTCTTTTAGATTTTAGCTTTAGGGGGCGTATTCATAGTGCTCCTAGCACTTTTATAGATTTTAGCTCTAGGGGGTGTATTCACAGTGGTCCCAGCACTCTTATAGATTCTAGCTCTAAAGGGCATATTCATAGTGCTCCCAGCACTCTTCTAGCTTCTAGCTCTAGAGGGCATAAATAAATAGCTCTTGTCTCCACTCGGGCAGTCACTGCTCTTCTTGAGTCTAGTCTCAACCACTAGCTCAAGGAACTTACAAAGAATGAATATGAGAAGTTGAAGCATAGGTATTTCTCAGTAAGCATAGGGGAAGGTTTCTGAAAATTGAATGCAGAAGTAAATGATCTTCTCAAAGGTGATTACAACACTTCAAAGAAAGTTGAGAAAAGTTTGAATGCAAGGCTCTTGACTCTTGAAGGATTAGAGAAAGTTTAGCTCAGATCAGTAAATGCTCTCAAGAGGATTTTTGAATAATTTTCTCGATACTTCGTTACTCCCTCCTGCTCTAATAATGCTTCATCTATAGTTACTTTAAATTCTAGTCATTGGTGTTAGGTGAGATCCATTAATGATAGAAGATCATTTTGATTAGCGTATTTTGAATTCTCTGACTTCTACTTAATTCTCGTTTGTTGAAATGCCTGCAGCGTCAACCTTGGAGAAGATGATTTCTAGTTTCTTAATAAGCTCTGGTCAAGATATTATTGCAATGGCTGACTTTTTCATTAATATGAAAAAGGTGTTATTGATTTTGAGTGAAGACTAATGATTTGGCCTGATCATTGCTTATTTTTTACTTATGATAGACGAAGTATCTGTCCAACTATTCATAAGACAAGGTTCCTTTGTCTTCTAGTTTATCTTTCATAAGTAGTAGTCGAATCATCCTTTTCATAAGACAAGGTTCCTTTGTCTTCTAGTTTATCTTTCATAAGACAAGGTTCCTTTGTCTTCTAGTTTATCTTTCATAAGTAGCAGTCGAATCATCCTTTTCAGTGCTAGTAGTCAAATCATCCTTTCCAGTGCTCTGTTTGTTGAACTATAGATGCATGGATGGCTTGTTTCTTTAGTGATTCATTTATTGAGTTGTCTGTTGTAAGTAACAGATAGAATGTTGGAGCCCAGATAGATTTCCTTCATCTAATGGGTTGTTTGTTAAAAGTGACAGGCTAAGCATTGAGGCACAGATGAATTCTCTTCTCAGCTTCATTTGTTGGGTTGTTTATTATAGATAGTAGATGAGCTTAGTTTAACAGATAGACACCATTGCTCCACCAAATGAACCTTTTCGCTCTGCCATACAACCTTCACTTCTCTACTTTGTCTGTTCACAGCAAACGGTCATTGATTCATGAAGTCTTTGCTCTATCATACTACCTTTCACTACTCCACTAGAAGGTCTTCACTTTTCTGCTTTGTCTATTATCAATAGATGACTATTAGCTTAACTGTGACTTGTATATGATAGATGAAGTCTGTAGTGTGCACACTACTTTGCATCCATTAGATATAATTTTTCAATTCAACAGACGAATGGAAACAACTGACTGCTTTGTCTATAATAACATTTTGTCTTTGGCTTCTTTCCTCGTCCAAGCCTTGACGCCATGGAATATGTTTTCTATACTCATTTTTTGTAAGACCTACAACTTGATTATTGCATACTAAAATCTTGGTAACAACAATTAGTATATAATCTTTAATCAAGTTTTGTTTATCATCAAAACCATCCATTTATACCAACATTCTCCCCCCTTTTTGATGATGATAAAACTTAATTAAAAATTATCTTATAAAAGATAATCTCCCCCTGAATATATGCAGTTTAAAAATGCTTGCAAAGTTTAATCATTCCTCAAGTAGCTATCTTTTGATATTTCCCTTGTATATATTCTTTCCCTAATTATTTAAAAATTATGTATATTTGCATTTTCTTTTTGAGATAATTTGCATATTCTTTCTCCCCCTTTTTGTCATAAGCAAAAAGAAATATCCATGCCTAGTTTGATACACACACACAAAGAGAAGTAGCTAGAGAATAATGAAAAAATTTTATTTCATTTCAGTATAAGCAAAGCTACAAACAATGATAAAAACAACTTAGCCTGCTTTGTAGGCAGGAGAGGTTGTGTGTGAGACCGCAGACAAGGGGAGATAGGAAGAGGAGAACTTTACATCACAGTGAGTGATACAAAGTTTCAAGAAAGGGAAGAGGGGAAGGAGATGATAATGAGGCAATTAAAGCCTCCTTTCCCCTCTTTTCAAAGGCCCCAACTAATGATGAGGTTAGGTTCAGGGGCACAAGTGGCTGAGATATATATTATATTCTTGAAAGACAAATCTTGAAGAGAAATACTCCTGATGGTAAAGGTTATTTGGAGCATTGTCATGAACAGAAGTAATATCATCCCAACTAGAGAAGCGAGAAAACTTCCTTTAGTGCTTCAATTTGCACCATATGATGGTTTTTCTGCTATATTTTCTTTCTAAATGCCCTTTCCAAAGTTTCTTTATCATTGTAGTGTAGAGAAGGATATCAGTTGTGAGTTAAAATAGACTGAATGTGCGGGCCATATAAGGTAGTTGGTATGAAATTTTAGAAAAGAGAAAATAATTCGTGCTAAAAATAGAGTTTGATGTGATATCAATAGCTGTAAATTGATTAAGGCAAGAAAATGAGGTATACTTGACCTTGGAAAACAAAATTCAGACAAAGTGTGAATAGGTCACTATTTAGATGTGACTTATTTTGTCTGAGATAAAGTCTAGTCTCATGAAGCAAATGACAGGCTTAGATAGTAATCAATAATAGTGAATAAAATTCACTCATTAGCCATTAGTAGCATCTTATGCTTCTGGTCCCATACTCATTTACGCTCTAATACCATCCTGTAGTACTCTATCGGTTAACACCTACCATGATGGGTGTAACTATCGGTCAATTAATCGTCCTGCCAAAAATTCGATAGCATCTTTGTTGTATTTATCACATCCCAAATGGGGTACTTGATTGAAATCATAACTTGATAAAATTTATTTTTTCCCATAAATATAATGAACAAATATTAAAATCAACGTCACATACCATCCCAAATCAAGATACCCAACATAAATCATCTCCCCACTACCACAAGATGTACTGAATGAGTAGAGAATACATAGACACAAACCACAACTTGTCATATCAATGGCCACAGTCTATAAGATATACACGTAATGAAAGTACATGATTGAATAGGGTACATTACTATATATATATTACATCCATAAAGCTCTTATATATATGTATATCAAAATGAAATGACACAACCAACTAGATTGCACCAATCTTCCCTGCCTAGAGCTCTAACTTCAGATTGGGCTTCCTTAAATAAACCTACTGAAATTGTAAAATAGGATGAGTTGGGTAACTCAGTGAATATGCAAGTAAAAGCAAGAAATGACTTCTTGGTCACACGTGCACCATCACTTGTCTACCCATCGATTAATCACATCAATCAAAGTTATAAAATTTACACAAGGTTTCACATAAATCACTAGCAAATGTGTAATGTCCTATCCCATAGGCATACTAAGCTCTCTCTCAAGCCCCACCAAGCTCTGCCTTTTGGCTAGCTATGGCCCGCCTAAAAGATCATTGTTGATCATAACAATGGGAACCGCATGTGGATCATGTCCTCAACATATACATCTCATATCAATGCCATATGCTTGCCCAAACAAACCCCATATTACTTAGGTCATGTATTTCTCATTCACATCTAGCCATTTAGGCTTTATCTTTTGGCCACACAGGCCGGGCAAACTGCCCTGTCATCATCTCCATATGCACATTTAATCACCCATGCCATCTTGCATAATGTATACCAAATCTCATGCCATGTATCATCTAGTACATATGGCCCAAAGCCTATCTCATGCATCATACAACTTTACTAATATATACAACCATGATTCCAACACTTCAACATTTTATGCATGCTCTAGACTCACCCAATATGGTCCACAAATAGGATATACTCTTCACTTAGGCATTTAATCAAACACATATGGGGCAAAATTCAAAAAATCATAAATGACAAGAGAAAACATGGGAAAAACATGTAAAGCATGCCCAATACAATAAAACCCCATTCAAATCCAAATCATTCAATTCAAGAAGTCAAAGCATGAATCCAACATAAATTTGACATGACCCAAATATAATGCATAATAAGCAAGTAAATGGGAAAAAATCATATGAGTTTAGAAAATCATTCATACTTACATAAAATTCAAGGATTCAAGCTCTCATACAAAACCCTTATTTCCCAAGGCTTACTTACAATTCACATTATACTTGAGATGCTACTAGTCCATCACTTTGAGCCACTTCTTGATTTCACCTAGTCAAAGAAACTATCAAGTAAACATGGAGTTAAGTCACTCATTTGATATTTCTATATTACTTGCTTAAATGCCTTTCTTCTCTTGCCTTGAATTAAGTTTACCCTTATCACTCATCAACTCAACATAATAGTCATTCATCCCAATCCTTTAAATGTCAACCACAAGTTTATGTGTTTCTTCTTATTATCATCCTAAATCACTAAATCATCCACACTCATCATCACATTTTTGCCCCTATCTTGAAAATGCCAGGGCCCACGTTCATGTTTTGATACATTCACTGTTCAGGTGCACTGTTTATATTCACTATTCACTATGTATTATCATTATTAAAATCATGGTTCATGGATATTGTTCACAATGTCGAAATTTTATTTTTTATTTTTTGTTTATAAAAACATATATACACTATATTCCTTAAATTTGAACCATAGGATTCATTTTTTATCATGAGAAGTTCATTTCAAGATGTATATGCGATATTAAAAACTTTGAATTATAAGGAAATCTAATAAGATTTTATTTTCAATTGATAGAAAAATTTATCAAATAAATAATGATTTTACCTCTAAGTTTCCTAGAATTCTCAAGATAGCATAATACATACAAAATATAATTATTTAATGGATTAGATCAACTAAAAATCAAACATAACTTACCTAAAAACTCTTTTCTTCTCTTCCACACTACCTCTCATCTCTCTTTCTCTCTTTCCCTCTCCCTACTACCTCTCTCTCTTTATAGCCCCACCATCAACCCACGTAAATCATGTGGGCTATGCATGGGTGGGGGGATTACATTCACCAGTACTAGCCAGACAAGTCTTGTAGATAGTATAGCCTTAGGTTGAGGTGGATGCAGAGGATGTAAAGCCTATGGGAGAGGAGAGGCAGAGAAGAGAACCGGAGGAGCAATTAGACATCAGAGCCTTCCATGACATGAAGCCACCCACATTTCACAGAGACAAGGATTATAAAGTGGCGAATGACGTAGTTAAGAAGTTAGACACTATATTTGAGCACTTTCCCTGAATAGAGGAGCAGAATGTACTTTATGTAGCTTTCACACTACAGAGAGATGCAACAGATTGGTGGAGGTCTAAGAGAGAGACCTTGCTAAGGAGGGGCAGATACTTTGTATGGGTAGAGTTTGTAGATATATTCTTCCATCATTATATATCAGCCAATGAGAAGATGAGGAATGCTATTGAGTTTGCCTCCTTAGATCAAGGGGAGATGACCGTGGGAGAATACGAGTCTCGGTTCAAATCCTTGTCATGCTTTATGGCTTGGGCTCATACAAATCAGATGAAAAGGGCTAGCTGTCAAGATTATTATATATGATTTTGACGATAAAAAAACTTATTAAATAATATTTGTAATTAAATCCTTAACAATCATATGCATAATTATGTTTGATAAATGTTAATTGATATGAATTCATAATCATGAATGTTTAATTATGCAAGCATACATCTTTTACTTTATGGTATGGTTAGTATTCTTAATTATTTATTAATACCTTAATTTGTTGAATCATACTTAGCACCACACTCAATTAAGCTTTCACATGATGTACTTAAATAGAGATGTATATTGTCCTTGCTCTACAACATGTTAAAATCACATTAGGATAAAATATATTCTGATACTATATCTGAAAGCTAATAAAGTAGCAAGTGCATAAAACTTCTAAGTACAGGATCACAATCGTCTGCAACCAACAGCCGCAACAATCTACTATGTTCCAAAGGGATTAAACTACTGAAAATCATGGAAGAAGAAAAGAAATCAAGGCTTCAAAGATGTGCTACAATAGGCTTGATTTGTCTGTTAAATCCAAAGAGAAAACTTCCATGGACAAATGCAAATGACAGAAGTAGTTAAAGACAAAGTTATGGTCACGGAGTATAAAGTTGTTTGAGAAACTCAAATTATCTATACTGACTAGATAAAGTTTGTTTGAGACAAAGTAAGAAGAAGTAATTCTATCAAGCTCTGAGACAAATGAAGAAAGAAGGAACAATTGCCCAGACAATCATGCATAAAGGGAAGAAAACTTTGTCTAACTAACAAAGTTAGAAGAATGGATTCATCTGAGGATAAAAAGATAAGATGAATAGACAAAGGAGTACAACTTCGACTTAGATAAGATAGACAAATCAAGAATGAAGAAAGCAAGAAGTTGCAGAGATGAACTCCATCTGCTGCTCAAAGAATATTGAACAAATAAGGAACTTGACTTCATCTGCAGGATTAAATTTATCTATTACTTACTACAAACAAAGTGACAAACAAATTGGAAGACGAAGTAGAAGCTGTACAGTGAGGATAGATGAAGCTGCATAGACAAAGTAGCTACTTGGACAAAGAAAATTTCAATGCATAGGCACATTTGTTTGCAACTTACTATAGACAAACCTATAGACAAAGTGTAGAGTAATTCATCCAAGATCAAGTAAAGCAGAGTTCATCTATCACTTACATCAGATGAATATTATACTTTATCTTTTCAAACAAGACAAAGCAGAATGCCTCTACCACATCTCATAGACTAATATGAAATAAAATAAGAACATCATACTTCATCTGTTCATGCAAACAAAGCAGAGTTTGTTTGTCGATGAGATCGACTTTGTCTATGGCACCATAGTTCATCCGTTATTTACAATAGATAAATTACTCTTATGAAGGATTGACTAATAGACAATCTAAAGAATTCATTTACAATTTATGATAAACAAATACAGATAGAGAGAGGTCATGACTTGTTAGAAAAAAAATGGTTTATGTGACTTGCATCTAAATGACATATGCATTCATGCTTTAATTATGTAGACTTATTTCAGTCATCATTTTCGGCAATAAGTGGCACTGTAAGTTTTCATGTTATGACAAGTTAAAATGAGAAAAGATATTTAATCAACAGCTTATCTTCCTCTCTGTAAAAGAATAGCAATGTACTAGCTTGAGGCAAATCAGAAAGGCATGGACTCCAATGATAGAATTGCAATAGTCTTCTCCATTGATTGTTGCTCTCGTTTCTGTATTCAACGGAACCCATCTTCTCTAAGGGTCAAAATTTTGAAGAAACTATTTAAGGAGAAAAGGTGGAATGATTCAAGGAGGTGAAGGAATACTTTTCAAAAGCTAAACGTTATACAAATCCTTCCACCCATGGCCACAAGCTTAACCTTTAGTTACCTTTAATGAGCTTTAACTTGCATATCTTTATGGCCATTGAGTTTACAATTTGTAAAGATCTTTTTGTATTTCTAGAGCTATAAAGAATCTCATCTTTCCTTACGCTTAAATGTGTATTAGTTTCTGGTTAAACTAAAAAACTAGTAATTTTGTAGTGAACTAGAAAAAACCACATTATATGAATCATTGGTGAGCTCTAGAAAACTAACAACTTTGCTAGTGATATTTCAAACCACTGAGTTTCCTGTTGAGCTTGTTAAAAACAAAAGTGCTGGGAGCATTATGTTTATGCCCCTTAGAGCTAGAATCCAAAAGAGTGTTGGGAACATTGTTTACGCCCCCTAGAGTTGAAATATACAAGAGTGTTAGGAGCATTTTTGTATGTTCATTATATGGGATATAGTGGAACCCAAGACACAATGAGTATGTGCTTTTGGATATAGAGACGAGGTTCCCAAACCACTATAAAAATCGTGTTGTTAATATGTGTGTTATTTATTTGCTTTTCTTTTATGCACTTTACTATTTTATTATTTATCTTACAATATATCGCACATAATCATGAAAAGAGGAAAATAGTTCAACAGGGGTTAGGCAATGAATTTTTATACACCCAATTCACCCCTCTCTTCTTGGGTTAAGACACATTATGAGACACTACAAGTGGTATCAAAGTGGGCTAAATAAATTATTCTAGTGATCTATTTGGCTTACCCAACAATATCATCCTCTATGTTCTCCAAAGGATACTCCATCTATCCACTTTCATATTCTTAATGGATTGAATTATGAGTAATGGAAGAAGAGATTGACAATATTTCTTATGGCCACATAATCTTCATCTATGAAAACCACCTATATTGGCATAAGCGAGGATGAAACGAGAGTAAAGTTAAAAATATTAAAATCTCACTACACGCTCTCTGCCCCACCAAGGTAAGTGCAGGTATGATACTCAAACTCAAACGCTTTTATTGAATGTGTCATTATCTGAATTTTGAACTTTTATTTACATGTTTCTTTTAGCTCATTCGTTTATGAATAAGAATTCATGTTCAGTTTTTCAATTACTTATTCCTGTCTACTTACGTGTCTGTATAGACAAGTTTATATTTAAAACTTTTACATTCATTCATTTGTACATTAATAGAAATTAGAAATCATACTTAGAATTTTAATTGTTTAACTGAACACTGATAGAAGTAAAGATTCATATATATATATATAGTGTTATTTGTACATATTCTGTTCATATATGTATATACATAAGAATAATTCACACTAGAATAAATAAAACTCTGAAAAATATAAAGTAAAATTCTTAAGATAATTAGGAATAAAGATAAAATTTAGATAATAAATAACTAAAAATAAAGTAAAATAACAAAACTAAATGACTATACTCAAAATCATAAACCTAAATTGATCTAGCACATAATGTTATCTGCTATTCACAACTGTGCTAGTTCAAATAACTCAACGATTAATTGAAGTAGAGCATGTTCATTCATAAAAACTACTTTTATTCATCAGCGTATTTCTCTCCATACTTTCATGGTTGAAATGACTCTTTACACTGAAAAATTGGTAATACATGTTCACATTTATTTGAGCTTAATAATGAAGAAAGAGTACAAAAATTTCTTAAATTATGCAGGAAAGCTTAAGTTGAGCATAGAAGAAGAATGAGAATAATAAAAAATCAAAACCTTCTTCTTAGCTCACAAATCTAAGCAAATGAGCCAACAAGTTCAAGTTTCGGATGCAAGAAAATGATTGAACATATCAAAACTATAACCTAGACAATATCAATCTTCAGATGTAACATCAAGGACTTAACAATAGAAGCTAAACAATTAGTTAAGACTAGCAATAACACTTATGAGCTCAAATGAGAAATCCATGAAGGAAAGCGCCAAAAAAGATAAGTTTTCTAACTTAATTATACTTTTCAATGCTATATTTCTAGATGCCTCTGAATGAACTGTCTTGGTTTGAATTAATATGAGTTTACCACTTTGAGCTAAATCATTCTAAAAATCTTAATAAATCTTAAAATAATCAAAACTTGAATATCATTACAGTTCTAAGGCATAGTCTAGCCTATTTGGGAAACTTCACAATTTAAGGTCTCGGATAGGAATTCCACTCATAGTCACTCCTTCTATAATAATAATAATTATAGGCTTGATCTCATAAAAAGAATCAAAATTGATAACTAAACACATAAAGATAACACTCATAATCATAACACACAACATAAAAAGAAAGTTAAAATAGAATCCTTAAGAATAATAAAAACCCACTTAGTTCGATACAATTAGTAAAGAAAATTGAAAATATCTATTTTCTTAAAACTTCTATAACTACCAATGACTCCTCAATCCTGCCCTGAACCTCAAATAACTCCTTCTCCAAAGTTGCAACTTGACTCATGATATCCCCATAAGCTATAAAGTGGTTTGTCAAAAGAAGATCTGAACAAGTATTTGACCTCTTAGCATGCCTCAATTCCTTCTTCAAATGCTTTACTTCCTCTTTCAAAGAGTAAATTTGGTCACTCCCCTCATTCCTACCTTGCTCCATCTCTATCCGTATCTTAACTTCATACATTTTCTGTTCAACTAAATATCATAGACAAAGCAAAGAATACATAAGGTCACAACCAGTTCCTAAGAAATGCATTAACTCCATGGCTCAAATCTTAGTAATCATCTTCTTGGTAAAAAATAATGGGAGAAATACATTAGCAGCACAAACAAGAGATAGATCCTCATACCTTAGAGAGCCAAACAGAACCCAATAGGATCATGCATTTTACTCTCAGTTTATAATGAATAAACTAGGCTTAAAAATTGTTCACACCTTTTTTAATTACATATTCAATACTTGAATCAATATAACAATGATTTTATGAAACACAAAATATAAATCACCAAGCATAAAACTTTATAAACGATCAAAAAATTAGAAACAACTTGGAATAAAATTTAAATGCAAGTATAAACAATCACAATATTATATCAAAAAGGTTCAAACTGTTGAAAGATATAAAAGAAAATAAAAACTATTTATTCGGCCAAAACATTAACAATCGATTCTAACTCATCAACCCTTTGATGAGCTTTGGCAAACTCTGTCTCCAAGTGTTTAATGTGATCTATGGCTTCTATATAAGCCATGGAGTTCTTGGTCAAGAGACACTCAAAATGAGTAGTATTACTCCTAATGAAAGATAAATCTTCCTTTAACTGCTTGACTCTATCCAGAGGAACAGAATCCTCTCTAAAGTATTGAAATTTGCATTATTATTCTCACCTTGAATCAACCTTAAAGAGGAGCTTAACGATGCCATGACTACCCTGGTGTGCACTGAAAGGTTGTCTTCTCTCTATCTCCTCTATACAAGAAAAGAGAAGGAAAAGAGGTTCTCCAATTCCTAAGCAACTTATTAAATCCAACATTAATACTCCCAACCGTCTCTCTTAATAATAATGATAGCTAGCCATTGAAACAGAAGAAGATGCATATTAAAACAAAAACCCAAGAGTGAACCTATCAAGCCAAAACCATGCATTGTCACCATATTTACATAAAATCATTTGTTGAATATTAATTTTATATCCCAATATGATTTTGATGAATAATACATGCTTAATTATCCAATACTTCATTGTTACCCTTTATATAAATATGCCTCTTGCATTAATAAAACCTCATTAAGCGTGCTCAAAAGATGTTTACACATTGCAATTATTGAACATTATCATAAATCTAGTATATCATTGATACAAAATCATTCCATAATTATGTTGTGCTTAACATAATTAAAGGGGGAAAGAAAATCGTATGATAATTATAACCAACAGGGGGAGAGAAAATCATGAGTTGATATATATATATATATATATATATATATATATATATATATATGAAGGCTCTAGATAATAGAGGAGAGAGAACAATATTCCAGGGTTCAACAAAATAAGGAAAAAAGAACATAAAATTGTGAGAAAGATCATTCTATTAACCTTGAGCTAACACTTTTTAATTCTGGCAAAAAAGGAAAGAGAAATGTGAGAGACTTGTGAACAAATAAAAAAGGGGAGAGTGACAAAGGGATCGAATCCCATAGGATTATATAAGTCAGATATTTCGAGGGAGATTAAGGAAAATTATAATTTTTAATAAGCAGTCCTCAAAGTTTTGTCATCATCAAAAGGGGGGAGATTATCAAGATTATTAATGATTTCGATGATAACAAAACTTGTAAAACAATGTATATGCTTAAATACTTAACAATCATATGTATAATTATGATTTGATAAATGTTAAATGATATGAATACACAATCATGAATGTTTAATTATGCAAGCATACATGTTTTACTTTATGGTGCTCTTAGCATTATTAATTATTTATTAATATCTTAATTTGTTGAATCATACTTAGCATCATACTCAATTAAGTTTTCAAATTATGTACTTAAATAAAAATATATATTATTCTTGCTCTACAACATGTTAAAATTGCATAAGGATAAAATACATTTTGATAATATATTTGAAAGCTAACAAAGTAGCAAGTGCACAAAACTTCTAAATACAGAATCACAATTGTCTGCAGCCAACTGCTGCAACTATCTACTATGTTCCAAAGGAATTAAACTAATGAAAATCATAAAAGAAGAAGAAGAAATCAAGGTAGAAAAATTAAACAACAAATGACCAATTAAATAATTTGATCTTAACCATGATTTATAATAGTCAAATTCTACTTTTTCTAGTTTTAATTTTAAGACAAATCATAAAATAGTATTAAAACTTCCTATTAAATAAAGATTGGATGAGACTAGGAAAATTTATTATTTAAGCACCATAAAAAAAGTAAAAATAAAAATTGAAGTATGATATTATTTTTTATCTTGATAACCAAAAAATTTTATTAATATTCCCCATGATGCTCCGTAGTGTCCGCTCCTTGGCTGACCCTGCCTGGCTTGTTGCACATAATCCCATTACAATCTATAGTTTCAATGAGACTTTGGAACTGAAGACATATGTATATGCAGCCAATGGTAAAAACCTATTAATTGTACATATTATAATTAAAACCAATTTAAAACTAATTTAACTAATTTAAACCAAAAAAATATATTTCATAATTAAAAAATGTCAATTATATCTATTACCCAATTTTAATATTTAATATCTATTTTACAAAACCCATCAATTATATATATATTATTTAATTTTTAATATTTAAATTTAAAAATAAAACTTTTCATCATCCCAATTATTTGACGTATTACTGGGACACCAGGCTCCCATCAATTAGAATAGGTCAAAAACCCAGGCATCGATTGGATCCCCATTACCCCCTATTAGCCTAACCCGACCTCCTCCCATCACAAACCCCATCCACCTACAATTCTCCACTCTCTGTTTGCTCCATTTTTCTCACACTAACTAGGCCAATTCCAAATCCTAGAAGTAATGGCGCCTAAGGTCACAGTTTCTAAGACTCATGGGAGCACCAAAAGGCCTAGGATGGAAGAAGCTACGTCCCCCCTCTCAACCTTATCATCTAGGAGGACTCACTTAGGAACTCAGGCAGGTAACCCCTCATCCCAAAGCTATGTGAATGAAAGGGAACTTGAATTGCACTTAGGAGAAAGGGAGGAGCAGCCACCGCCTTCAACGTATGACTTGAAATCCCTTCCTGTGGAAGTAGAGCGAAGGAAGGTACTAGGTGCAAAGTTTGACTAACGTGATTTATTAGTGTATTACTTTGGTGGTGAAGAAAGTAAAATGAAATTCTATACTTCAATGTTGGGGAGATCGATGCATTTGCAAAAGAAAATTGACCTTCACTTCCTTAATGAATGTAAGTCTGACGTTAGAGCCATGCTAAATCATTAAGGTTGGGGTAAGCTTTTGGAATATGATGCACCTATCTATAGGGAGATGGTGCTCAGTTTCTACTTTAATTAAGAACCTTACACTTATAAATTGATGGTAAAGGGAGTGGAAATTAACTTTGTAACAATTGAACTGTCCGCCGAAGAACATCTAGGTGAAATACTTGGTGTTTCGGATTTTGAAGAGGATGATGGGTTGACTAAGGATCAAATATTCAACAACTTGTCCATCGACCAGGAATACACTTCAGCCAATTCATTTATGAGAATAAGAGACCTTGATATTGAACTTAGAATGCTCAGAAAGCTCTTGGAAAGTAACTCACTCTAAGGCTCGGACACTATGGACAATCTACACTTACCAAAGGGTCAGCCTACCAAAGCTTATGTTTACTGCCTTTGGTCACCTACTTCAGAGGACAAATGTTGTCATGCCCTATGGTGTGTGGCTCACAAAAATATTCAAGCATTCAAATTTTTGCTAGATGGGGAGGCTTACTTACAAATATCTTCACTTAAGAAGGATTGGGTAGGAGTTACCCTCTTGAAAAGAATGGGCATTCAGGTCTCTGAGTATGTGCAAGAAATGGATGAGGAGAATCAGGGAGAAATGGAAGAAAATGATGAAAGTGAATACAAAGAAGAAGGAGCAGAGGAGGTACCTTCCCAGGGGGAGGCGGAGGCTGAAGAGAGCAGAGAGAGGTGCTCAATTTCAGGGCCTAGTGCAGAAAGAGCCCCATCACCTCCTAGGGCCTCAACCATATCTCCACGTGCTCCTAGATCTTCCACGTATACCATGCTGGCAAGGAAGGTGAGAGAGTTGAGGATAGAAGTAGCTGAGTTAAGAGGAATACTCTCAACTATAGCTCAGAAGCTAGATATACCCCTTCCTTAGTCCAGACCACCACAACCTGTACTGTCTCTAGCCACAATCCACCACGCTCGGGACCCTAAGCACCATGCACCATCTCCATCCATAGACCACCCCACTCAAGATCCCGAGCAACTTGCACTGTCTCTAGCTACAAACCACCTTGCTTAGGATCCCGAGCCAGTGTTTTCTATGGATGAGGTCACCTTCGACCAGGCTACCACTCAAGGGGAGCCTTCCATGCCATCACCCTCCCTAGATCCAAATGCCTTTCATTAGGATCATCATTGGAGCCAATGTTTTATGATTTGTTACCTTTGGGCATGGGAAATTGTCAAGCAAGTATATTTTGTACAAAACCAAATATCAGGATAATGAAGTGATATTTCCATATTTAATCTTTATTCGAAATTGGATGACCTGCTATCAAATGTTATGAAATGCAATCTTTCTTTCTATTGTTAATTCTTGTATGCTTTTCTTGATTTTGACACATGTTTGAAGCTAATGAATGATCATTTTGGATATCTCCCAATCAGACAGATCATTTAAATTTCAAAATCCAATGCCATCCCTTATCTGATAATTTCAAAATGAAATTGATTTCTCAATGCCAAAAGCACCATGGTTTTGGATGTCCACTATTTCATGAAGAGGTGCTTGGCATCCCTATAACACCTTCCAGTAGTGCCTGCTCGACAAGTGCATGTACAATAGAATGGGTGTGGGAGAAAATCGACTACAGGCAGTTATACATACCGCCCGCCATATCGCTTGTTGGACAGTCGATACATGCAAGCGTGCCTACCGTCCTATGTGTAGAGCTACCCCATTTTTTAAAAATTTAACTTAGGACCTCAATATATATATATATATATATTATATGGAATAAAAAAATATAAATATAAATATAAATTGCAACACATGTGTACTCCTTAGTAGCATTAATAAACTATTAATTTTTTATATAATATATTATTATTAGAAAATTTTAATATTATTTTTTTTCTTTGGGTAATATATTTAAATATATTTTTCTTGCTATAATTTAAATAGAATTTATTTCTACTACAATCCAGCAAAAAATATATGAAATCATATTAAATTGGATAATAAGATCAAATGCAACCAATGGTTGGGAATGGTGGATGTCCACTAAATTAGCAATAGTTAACTCTAATTCGTATTCATTTACAATTATAGCATTCTAAGAATTCAAATTCCATTGAATTAACAATAGTTAACTCTAATTCCAACCTCAATCAGTAACAATTTTTCTTCAAAAGGATTTCAATTACTAGCTTTTATTCATTTGCAGCTATAAGAAGCAGTGTAAGAATAGACACTAAGAATAAAATTGAACATCACTTGGTAAGGGAAATGCAATTGAAAATCTCAATAACAAATTGATTGAATGACTCCCAAAAAATTTCATGAAGTAACAAACATTAGTTTCACCTATTTGAAAACAAAACCAAAAGTACAAGTGTTACAATTGTTTCAAAGAGAACTAAGACTTCACAGATTACATTGGCCATTACTTTGAAGAAGAGGATAACATCATTCCAGCATCATTTCGGAACAAGAGAGAAACATGCAAGTTAATTGGTGTTGTAGTTAATTATATGGATCATTAATCTTTGTCTCTATTTTTTCTGAGCAACTCTTGGAGATATTATATAGATATATGCTATTAATATGAATTTAGATTAGCAATTGGCATGATTGGCATACACTTTTGGGTCTCGTGCAAGTATAAATAAACTTAAAAACATTTTACGCAATTTAAACATGTTTTATGCTAATTTGCAACTTTTGAACTCCTTTGGAGCCTCTAAATTATTAACTTCGAGGCTCTAAAGTGGCTAAGTTGAATTCTTGGTAGCACCTCCGAAGTTATTTCAACCTTCGAAGTTAGTGTTTTGGAGCCTTTGAAGTTTGGAGGTTCTAGAACATTTTTAGTATACTAATCATAACTTTCTCAAATGAACTTCAAATTGATCTATTATTGGTGTGCTGGATAGATAATTTTAAGATATAAAAATTTCTTGCTGATCACTTTTCTTGATTCAGCTTCTATCATGAGTCGTAGAAGCTCAAAGTAACGCATTTTGTACATCTGAAGTTGATGTTTCGGAGCCTCCTAAGAGATCGTACAACTTCCTTAAATAAATTCATAATCATATGATTCTTATTCAATAGAAGGAATAAAAAAAGAGCTACAATTTTTATGTTAAACACTTTTCCAAATCTGCCTCCATTAGTACCAAATATTGCTTTGAAGTTGGATATAAACTGTTGGATATAAACTTTTCCAAATCTACCTCCATCAATTACAATTTTTATGTTACGATTCTCTTTCTAGCTAGACAGATTCTCTTTGTCTCCTACTTTATCCATAGTTGATTCCAGATGAAATTGGGCTTCTTCATTTTTAGACAAATTTGTTTTGCTCTCTAAACTTCTTCTTTCATCCATCACCTTTTCATTGTCTTTTCGGATAGGATAAGATTTTGAATAGAGTATTCAAATTGATATCTTTGAGCATATTTCAAAACTTTTGTAACTTAAACTTACTGAAATGTGGCAGATGGTTAGAAAAAATATCTGCAGTCCTGTACTTGGAAATTTGAATGGGTTCTTGATGTTTAGTTCTTATTTAGCACTTAGAACCCTCAAGCATTTTGTTCTCCTTCAATGGAATGTCTATTTTTATCATTTAGAAAGGTTATGGACTTCTTAGAAGAATATTGTTGCAAAATCCAATTGCTACAAAGTGTTGAATATTTGATATTTGAAAACAACAAATTTTCACTATAGCAGCATTACTATAGCAAATCATTGTAGCGCCGCTTTATCTGAAGTAAGTATTAGATAAATATCTTTGTCTGTTTGCAAATAATTTATGTACTATGCTTTTATTCAAAATATTGCAATAATAATTATTCATTCTGAGCATATTTATCTTCATTTTAGCTTCCTAGACTAAAATCATAATTAGCATAGATTAAGTCTAAAGACAAGTTTTGTTGTCATCAAAATCATGCAATAATCTCAACATTCTCCCCCTTTTTGATGATGACAAAACTTGAAGACTTGTGACATTTAAATGTTATATTAATGAGCCAACAACAAACTCCCCCTACCTAAGTGGAATGTGTAATTCTATGGAGTTTGAAAAAGACAGGTCATGATGTATGATTCTATTCTTCTCTTATATGCAAGTCATAACAAACGTCCTTCCTATTCTTCTCTTATATTCTTTTTGCATTTTCTTCCCCTTTTTGTTAGCATAAAAAAAGTGTATGAAATGGATGGGATATGTCTCCCCCTTAATAGCTAGAAGATAGGATAGGTAAGTGCAGTCAAGAGCATGGTATAGATCAATACTTTCATTCAAAATGTTCTACTATCCTTTGTTATATCAAAGCACACAGAGCAAAAATATATAAAACACAGTCCATTCTTTCCCAAGTCTTCTTTTTTTGTAAACTCCCCCCCCCCTTTTGTTTTAAGGTTAAGACTAACAAATCTACATATTTCTCCCCCTTTATTGTTCGGTTCCTAAAGAGTTCATAACTACATATGGATCTTGGTCCCATACAAAGTGAAACCATGAGCATGGGATAACATTAGTTTTCAGCAATATAAAAAACGATTCATGTTATGAGCAACATTCAAACTGTAATTGAAGTTTTGAAGATATGTAAATAGTTTTCAAGCTTATATCAATTCTTATATTATTTCAAGGATGCATCGAAATCATAATTCTCATTTAAACACAAAGGACACTGAACTGACAGCCATAGTTCACAAAGAAATTATATAAGAAACTTTACCATATCTTTTCAAGAATGAAAATATCATAGTTTTAATCAGATAAGATGACAAACACACATCATTTTAGTCATTCAATAGTTATTATATGACAGTGTATGATCTTAGTTGTTAGGTTTGTTTTTCTCATTAGGTTATAGCTTCTTGATGTTGTTCAATGATGACAACACTGAATTTTTCTTAATTCATATTGAGATTTCTATCATTTTGATCATTAGGTAATGCTTTGTACAACCTAAGTCTCTTATGTTCCTTTCTTAAGATGGTAGACTGAGAAATATAACTATGAAGATAATATTTGTCTACCCTTTCACATTCGTATATAGCTCTCTATAAACAAATCAATAAACAAAGTCAATTTATCTGCTATAAAGAAGGCTTGTTCACGCTATCAAGAGTTATTTATAACTTACAATAGACAAATCAATAGACAAAGGTATTTTTTCTAGTGATCAGGGAGAAAAAAACTTCGTCTACACCTCTACAATTTGTCTATTACTTATCACAGATAAACTAAAAGACAAAATAAAAGCACTCTAAATCTCCAAAGAAAGGTGATCACCATTTCTCAGCTCTTTACATAGCATAGCAAACTTTCATATGATATACATGCTAATTGAACATTTCTTCGGCTTTCTCAAGTTCCTTGAATTCACATGCTTAGAAATCAACAACTTTTCAGATATATCTTCAGGAATGTTGATTTCTTCTAACCCAAACTTTAGATCATCAAAAGTAATTAAATTTCAGTGCTTGATCCAAGGGTACTTCATAAAAAATAATTCTTTAATTCATTTGAGATCAGATTTGCAAGAAACATTATTATTCCTACTTATAAGGTATCTTATTATGAAGCTTGAATGGAATGGGGCAATCTGGAGTAGATATCAATTTTCATACTCACTCAGACCGCATTCATTCAATCATTTTAAAAAATTCATAAGCCTTTTGTAGGCTCAATATGTGCTTTTAAAATATATTCATACCATAATTTATGCACATTATCAATTGAACACATTATCCAAGAATCATATTTCAGTATTCAACATAATATTTGATCACCACAGAATTTTATCAATGCAAGGTGGCACATTTAGGCAAGTTATTGTACTTCTGGGGTTAGATTTGGAAATTGTATTCAAGATCAAAGTTGTAGATTTTGTTATTAAATTTTCACTGTATCAATAATCACATGATTGTAATTTTTTATGAGAAATTTATGGCTTGAACACAGAAGCTATCTCCAGTAGCTGAAACTTAGTTTAAAATTTCACTTTATCAAAAAGGCTTCACTTTGAGGCCTGACAACTCATAGAAAGAAGCTAATTTAGTATAAAAGTGATAAACGTAAAAGTTGTATCCCTTTAAATTATTTATCCAAAGAATCAAGAATTACTTAATTCTGAGTTTTTACAAGAAAGTTATGATTAAAATACTAAAAATGCTCTAGATGCTGCGAAAATTGTAGAAAACAACTTAGTATGAAACAAACTATATTGTTTGAATTTCCTCATCATATGATTTCAAGTTGTATTTACTCAAGCATTCTTACAAACATTATGGTTATTAATAGTAATAGTAATGGATAAAGTGCAGTGATTTATGACATGAGCATAACTTTTAAGCATTTATAAAGATTTAAGTTATTTTGTTAATCGTTTCAATCTTGCGAGTTCAAGCGTTAATGATGATTATTGAAGGAATGGCTAGGCATCAAATGCCTATTCAAGACCTTAAAAAAATGAGGTTTCCTAAACAGGCTTGACTATGCTTTGGGAATATCATTATAGTAAGGATTAGTTATTTTACATAACAATTTAAATTTTCAGAATGATTTAGTTTAGAAACAATGAATTCAATTCAATTGAAATCCAAAGCAATTAAATGTACATTTCAGAAACATAAAGGATTCATGGCAGTGAAATGCATATGTTCAATGTACTTATCAATCAAATATATATCAAGTTTGGCAAACTTATCTTTTTTATCACTTCCTTTCTCAATTTTTGCATTTGAGATCATAAATGTTGATGCTAATCTTAACTTTTCATTCCAATGATTGATTTTCTTTCTTTAGCTTGAAGTTTGTAGATTGTGAAGATGATTTTGATTTCTCATCATTCTCCTTCTTCCATGTGCTCATTTCAAGCTTTTCCTATATACACTTGAGAGATTCTTGCACTTTTTCTATCATTAGCAAAATCAAATAGATGTGAGCTTTGTGCAACAACTTAAATAGTATAATTCCTTCTTATCACGAAATAGTATGCAGTTAAGAATCTAAACTGCTTAGCAAAATAGAATACACTTCATCATTTTGAATGGACCATTCGTTACTTAAACTATTTGCTTATTATACGAATGTTTTCTTTTTCCTGAGTGTCTCTAAATTCTGTTTCAATTTTTGTTTTAGTTTTGTATCATGAATTCATTTGAATTAGGTTATTCTACATTAAACTTTCATATTCTATTTATATACAAATGAAATCATATCAGAAATAAATGAGTAAATGGATTAAGTATGAATAATAAAAGAATATAATGGATTTTGGGTTTGAGTTGCCATACTTGCACTTACCTTTCCTTTATACTTTGATGGAGCTTGATGGAATTTTTTTTCTTCATCTTCTTTCTTTTTGTTGACTTGCTCTAAATCTTTGCTTTTTGTTGCAAATCTACCTTTACAGATTTGGCTTTCTTCATTCTTTTCTTTCTCTGCATCACTACCTGCTAAATCTTCTTCTTGAATCTCAATCTCTTCTTGAGATTGCTTCTCCTCAACTTGTGAGGATCTCTCAATTGCTTTAGCTTTTTGTTCTTCAATTTGAGTTTGAGGCTTAGCAATTTCTTCTTCTTCTTCTTCTTCTTCTTCTTCTTTGGGTTGCTTCTTCTCAACCCATGAGTCTTTTTCTGTTGGAGGTTACTCCTCCTTTTCTTCTACTTGGTTTCCTGTACTCCAATCAATCTCAACAGCAACATTAGTTTCATTTGAGTACAAATCAGTTTATCCCTCATAAATTGTCCATAAATTGTTCAACATTTCTCTTGCACTTTTATCGGTTAAGACAAAGTTGCAGATGGTGGGGCAAAGAGCATATAACAGGGCATTCATAGCTTTGACATTTTCTTTTTGTGCTCTCATTTCATCCTCACTTATGCCAATGAAAAAGATTTTCCATAGCTGAGGGTTATTGGCCATAAGATATATTTTCAATCTCCTCTTTCGTTGCATATAATCAGATCCATCATAATATGAAAGTTGGGAGGTGGAGTATCCTTGACAAAACATACAGGATGGTAGTATTGGGTTAGCCATATGGATCTCTACAATTGGTTATGTGGCCCGCTCTGATACCACTTATTGGTTCCCTTAGGATGACTATACTCAAGAGGAGAGGGGTGAATTGGGTATATAAAGATTCATTGCTTAACCCTCTTTTCATGCTTGTGTGTGGTATGATATAAAGTAAATGATAAAACTATAAAGTGCATGAAGGATAAAATAAGTAAACAAACACACACACGAATGACATAATTTTTATAGTGGTTCGAGAACGCCGTCCCTATATCCATTCTTCCAAGAGCACACACTCATTGTACCTTGGGTTTTACTATATCCCATATAATGGAAATACAAAAGTGCTCCCAGCGCTCTTCTAGATTCTAGTTCTAAGGAGCGTAAGCAATGTTCCCAACACTCTTCTAGATTCCAGTTACATGGACATAGTGCTCCCAACACTCTCTTGGTTTTCATGAGCTCACCATGAAACTCACTAATTTTGAAGATCATTAGCAAACCTGATGGTTTTTCAGAGATCATTATCAACTCTCTAGTTTTTAAATTAACTAAAAAACTAATACACTTTTACAAAGCTTTACAATGAAGGACAGGGGAAGATGAAATCTTTTACAACTCTAGTAATACAAAAAGATCTTCCCATTATGTAAAGACAATGGTCATTAAAAACATAAAGATTTAAGCTCAAGGATAGATAACTGAAGGTTTAAGCTCTTAGCTATGGGTAGAAGGATCTGCATAAGGTTAAGCACATCTTAAAAATATTCCTTCACCCCCTTTGAATTGTTCCACGTTGTCTCCTTAAATAGTTTCTTCATAGTTTCGACCATTGGAGAAAGATAATTTTTATTAAATGTAGAGATGAAAGTAGAGCAAGAAATAAATGTAGAAGACCGTTCTAATAATCTCCCATTTAAAAACATCATCTTCTAATTAATTCCCATATACTTAGACCCATTTTATAGTGTCAACCTTGGCATAGAAGAAGGTGAATAGCCGGTTCAGGCAACTAACAAATGAGGAGATGCTTCAGCTCTAACTTGATTCATGATTTTGGAAAAAAAATAATAAATTCTGACAAATTCAGCTGCACTACTTTTATTGGTGCTTTATTGCGTTTGTTTGAAGTTAATATTAGACAAAGTCTCTTTCCAACTGGATAGACTCTCTTTGTCTCCAACTTTATCCATAATTGATTCCAAACGAAGTCAAGCTTTTTCATTTTCAGACACATGTCTTTTGCTCTCTCAACTTCTTCTTCTATCCACTGCCTTTTCATTATTTCTTCATATACGATGAAATTTAGAATAGAGTATTCAGATTGACATCTTTGAGCATATTTCAAAATCTTTGTAACTTAAACTTTCTGAAATATGGCAGATGGTTAGAACAAATATCTATAGTCCAGCACTTGAAAATTTGAATGAGTTTTTTATGTTTGATTCTTGTTTAGCACTTAGAACCCTCAAGTATTTTGTTTCCCTTTAATGGATTGTCTATTTTAGCCATCCAAAAAGGTTATGGACTACTTGGAAGAATATTATTACAAAATCCAACTACTAAAGAGTGTTGAATTTTTGATATTTGAAATAGTGAATTTTCATTGTGGCAGCGTTACTGTAGCAGATCCTTGTAGCACCACTTTGTCTAAAGTAAATATCAGATAAATATCTTTGTTTGCTGGTATTGTAGCATAGTTACTGTAGCAGATCATCGTAGCACTTCTTTTATTACTTCGTCAGCTGATTGGCTAAAGCTTCATTTATAAGAACTGTAACAGGTTAATGTAGCAATTCGTTTGTTACTTCGTCAGCTAATTCGAACTTCATCTTCCACTTCGTCTGTTACTTCATCTGCTAATTCGTCTGAAACTTTACTTCGTCTTCCATTTTAGACAATCCACTTCATCTTCCACTTTGTCTGGCATTGTAGCAGTAATGTGGCATTTTACCATAGCAAAAGTACTGTAGTAGCGCACCTACACTTGGAGATTTTTGCGCTTTTGCCACATTGTTAGCTTGACATTTTTCATTATATGTTTCATTGTAAATCACAATATAATTATCCATATGAAATTCGCATAAGTTGTAAAGCATTGATGTACTTTAAATCATGATTTTGTATCTATAAGCTTATTTAAGTATAATTTCTTTTTCATGTAAAAAATATCTTCTATCAAACACACTTATCAAAATATGTTTATCCCCACATGATTTTTACAAGTTTTAGAACATGGATAAATCACATATTGTATTTTTCAATGAAAGCTTAAAGTGATAAATTCATAAAGCACATGATATATATATATATATATATATATGCATGTATATATGATCTAACATATAATAAACTAGGTTAATGCACTATGGATCATAATGAATTCTTCATTCTTTAAAATAATTTATACAATATGCTTGTATTCAAAATGTTGCAATAATGATTATTCATGTTAATCATATTTGTCTTCATTTCAGCATCTTAGAATCATCATTAGCATAAAAAAAGTCTTGAGACAAGTTTTGTTGTCATTAAAATCATGTAATAATCCCAATAATAAATTCTACATATAATCTTTAAATCCTATGCTTCATGATTTGTTAGACAGATAACTTGAAGGAATAAAACTTCTACGTTGAGCACTTGAGGTGAATTCATCTCTATCTATACTCAAAATGGCCTCAAAGTGATATCAAGTTTTAAAAGGATTTCAATTACCGGCTTTTATTCATTCAAATTTGGTCATCCGACGATGTCCAGTGAAGTTGGAAACTGATTTGGAAATGGGACATAAACCTTAGGCATCGATTTGGGAAAACCAAAAAGTTGGGCACAAAAATGTGATTGTCAGGAAACCTTGGGAGCTATTTCAAAAAAAGCACCTTAAAAATCAGACGACATGAGGAACAAAAATCCTAGATCACTGTCGATGCGACAACTTGGAATTTGATGTTAACCGAGATGGTTGTTTTTAGAAAACTACAATAATTGCATCATGTCATCCGCTAAGGGACTTGTTTAAAAAAATTCCATTTACCATCATTTGGACAAATTGAACGTCATAGACAGGTCACACACACACACACACACATATGAGACCGGTCTCATAGAATCGGGACTCGTATTAAAATATATAATACACATGTTATATTGACATAATTTAATTCATTAAATTTCTAATATTGTATAATTTAAATCATATAAAAGAAATTTATTTATGA
The DNA here is from genome assembly GCA_036873735.1 of Pouteria campechiana. Lineage (NCBI taxonomy): Eukaryota > Viridiplantae > Streptophyta > Magnoliopsida > Ericales > Sapotaceae > Pouteria > Pouteria campechiana. Next base: position 4,183 of record JAYJMB010088858.1, on the reverse strand, counting down.
TCGTGAACTCCAATGCCATTCCTTGTTTGATAATTTTGACATTAAACTGATTTCTCAATGCCAAAAGCACCATGGTTTTGGATGTCCACTATTTCATGAAGAGGTGCCTGGCATCCCCGTACCGCCTGCTAGTAGCGCTTGGTCGGTAGGTGGTACTAAAGGTGCCCACAATACTGTCCGCACAAAGATAGTATAATGGGTGTAGGAGAAAACTGACCGCAGGCAGTTATATATACCACCTGTCATATCACCTATTGAACAGCCGATACATGTAGGTGCCCCTGGTACCGCCTACTGTCCCATGTGTAGACCTGCCCCATTTTTTAAAAATGTTACATAGGACATCAATATATATTATATGGAATAAAAATTAACAAATAATAAAATATAATTTGCAACACATGTGTCGCCTACAGAAAAGGTGGTGATGATCAAGTGAACTTATGATCCATTCTTGCAATGGTAGCATATGTTAATGCACAACAGATGAGGCACACCACGAAAAGCTGACAAGGAAATTTTTTTTAGTTAGCCGGTATTTATATCCTGCCTAGATGTGCTGTTCAAAATGGGATTGGTACTTGGTGACGATCGGGATTCAAAAGAAGATTTTTTTTTAGTTAGCCATGATGACTTCTCATCCATATAACTCATGTAAGTCCCCTCTATTCAAATGAAGAAAATTTCCCTAGGCCTACACTAGTTATAATATATCCCCTGATTATTCAAAAATATAGGTCTAATAATTAAGAGATAAATAGAAACATTAGTTTGTTATTGTACCTTGTAGCATTAATAAACTATTAATTTTTTATATAATATATTATTATTAGAAAATTTTTACTTTTTTTCATTCCTATGGGTAATAAATTTAAATATATATTTCTTGCTAGGATTTAAATAGTATTTATTTCTACTAAAACCCTCCAAAAAATATATGAAATCATATTAAATTGTATAACGGATCAAATGTAGCCAACATATACCATTTAGGTTTGGCTACGTTTGCTATCAAAGGTGGCCACCCCCTATCAAATGCAGCTATTTTAGGTGGCTACGTTTTGTAGGAAACGCGGTTGAAGGGTGTCCAAATGCAGCCAACCCAAATTGGCTGCATTTACTACCAAACACAGCCACCCTTTGGCTTTGCTACCAAAATCGGCCACCCCTCTTTGGTTGTGTTTGATATTTGGCTACATTTGATATCAAACACAACCAAATAAAAATGGTTGCATTTGAACCAAATGCAACTAGAAATGGTTGTCTTTAGTGTCAAATGCAACCAAGCCCAAAATGACTACATTTAAGTGGTAACATTTAGTGACTTTTCTTGACGTGTGTGTATGTAACACTAGAAAAATCAAACCATTGAAAGAGGATGGCATGATGAATAATGGGCAGATTATGTACATTGGAAAATAGCATTACTCCTATTCTTGGTAGGGGTGTAAATAGAGTCAGATTCAACCTAAACCCCACTAACCTAACCTAAAAATGGGTTGGTATGGGTTGAGAAATATGAAACCCAAGTTATACAAATTGAGTTGAACCCTACCTAACCCAACCTAATTTATAAATTACAATTGGTTTGGGTTGGGGTTTTGGCAACCCAAATTTAACCTAACTTGATTTGATATACATATATATATATATATATATTTTTTTTTTCCTTTTATATTTCTTTATATTATAACTTTTAACCCTTCGTTCTTTCTCCATGCTATACACATATAAATTAAATTATATTATATTATTAGAATTTAAAAAATAAAAACCAATTATAATAATGAAAATTTGAATAATAGTCTTTAATATATTTGGTTACTATCTACTAAGTACTAGTTTATTTTAGTGATTGAGGTTGGTTCAATGTCTAAGATGAGGAGTCTTGGCATTTTCCCCTTTTTAGATAATGAATCTTAGTAATTTAATCATGATTGTTTTTAGAATGGCATAGGGGATATAAATGAGCATTTCTTTATATTAAAAGATAAAAATTTTATTATAGAAATAATATTTCAATGGTATTGTAATTAAAATATTGATTCTAAATAAATTTAAAATAAAAAATAATAAAGTTTAAAATATTAACTTTATGTTTTAACCACACTTGTCAACCCGGATTCAACCCGAAACTAACCCAATATTCTTAGGGTTGGTTTAAAGTTGAATTAGAGTTTTAAAAATAAATTTTAGGTTAGCTTGAATTCAACTTTAGTCAATCCGACTTGATTTACAACCCTAGTTTATAGTGCACACACTGTGCACATGTGTGGGCTAGCATCTGACAAGCCCAGCAAAGAGTGCTAGGCAAACTAAACCAAACTAAGTGTCCATCCAATGATCCAGGCCAACTAATCAAGTTGACCTAAACCAATGATCAACCCAAAGAGCTAACACATTAGATGAACCTAGCCTAAGCGAACAACCTAGTCACACTAGTCCAAGTGTCCAACTTTAGCTGGCAGTGGCCTAAGGGCACTAGTGGCAATGGCTAATTGCTAGTTGGACAAGACTTACGAATGATTAAGATTGTTTTGATGAGATTTAGATCTCTAAAACTCGGATTTTGATTATTAAATATTCTAGTTTGAATGGAAGGTTTAGATTTTTCAAAAGATATGCAAATCACTAAATTACTATTGATAGCTATGAGGGATCAGATTTACATTCCTAGAGATTGATGTTGCGATCTACTAAACCAGTCAAAATATTATCTAAGATATTAAACTAAATAGATGATCAACTAAATATATATATATTCTGCAGGGACTTGATGTCTTTTTGCCAAAGACACCAATGCACCCTTCTAAAACACTACATAGCTCTTTAAGTTTTAGAGACACAACCCTTCACTTAAATAGACTACATGAAGCAGCTATTACAGTTAGTTTCTTAACAGCTAATTTAACTCACTTTAATCGTGTCAACATAAATATATAAATATATAAGTTAAGTAATAAAATAATACAGGCTCCATTTGACAATATTACCTTTAATTATGTATATATGTTTTTAATATTCCAACAAATGTTTTTTTAAATATGGGAGATTTGTTGGTTTATTTAGAAAACAAATAAATAAATTTCAATAATAAAATGTTTATTATTAAAAAATATTCAAAAATTTTTATGTAAAAGAGTGACGAAATAGTAAGGTTTTGCCATAGAAGACCTAGGTTTGAATCTTTATAAAGCACCATCTACACTTGGGTGTCTTTTGGCGTCTACATTTGGTGCACTTCGCAAGTTCAAAGCATCGCAAGGAGCCTATATTATTTTATTACTTAGTAATATATATATATATATATTGACACGATTACAGTTAGTTAGATTAATTGTTAGGAAACTGACAAGAATGACTGCTTCGTTTAGTCTATTTAAGTAAAGGGTTGTGTCTCTAAGTAGTGTTCTAAAGGTTGCTTTGGTGTATTTTGCAAAAAGTCATCGAGTCCCTACAGAACGTATATATTTTTTATAATTTTACTATTTAGGTATCTAATTCTATCTCTGTCTACATAGTTTTTTTTACCATTTTTGAGTTTGTTTTACTTTGAAGATCTGTTCAACACTTAGAAGTGAAAATCTTTGTGTAAGTTTTGTTAAAATTTGTCAATTCATTGTATCCTGAAGACAGACTGCACTCATACCTTATTTTTTGCACACAAAGAGGGCAACAAATTTGTCTTAAGAAATTAACAAATTTGAAAAAAATTAATAATAAAAAATATTTTATATTTAAAATTTATTTATTTATTTTCTAAATAAACCAACAACCTGATCATTACATACTACGGCATGGGAAAAATTAAAATCTTTTATATTAGACAAATGAGTAAAAAAAATAAAAGGACTACTTGTTATTCAGGCTTAAACATATTATGAAATAAATAGAATAATCATTCAACTAGAATGCTCTTGTCTAGTTAGAAGCTTGTGTGCTTGTGGGCCTCGGCCAGACCAGCTACCTAACTTAACGCAAAAAAATGATGAGTCTCATCGCTAATAATTGAGTTTTACACCTAAAAAAACAGACCTCTATGATCTCAATGACCCACGTCTTGTTTTATTTTAAAATGTAAGTACATTTGATGGTTGCAACAACACTACGATCACAAATGAGCCACATTTTTTTTTCCCCTCGTTCTTTGGGTGTAAAAATTCAACCCTTCCTTATTAACAAC
>JAYJMB010088857.1:0-18768 GCA_036873735.1 Pouteria campechiana | reverse complement strand
GAGAGAGAGAGAGAGAGAGAGAGAGAGAGAGAGAGAGAGAGAGAGAGAGAGAGAGAGAGAGAGAGAAGGGGTTTTATATGATAGAGGCAACACAACACAAGACCCTCCCTCAAAATCCCTCGTGCTATTTTCAATGTTCTTCCATTTCTGTTGATCGCATGGTCTTCCTTGCATCAATGAGCTTCATCTTTTACCTGCAACATGAACTTCTCTACTTCTTCTTGCTGTGGCTTCTTTTCCTTATCTTTTACCAGGTGCAATGCTCTTATTCTTGTTCATCTTCTTCTTTATCTCATCTATATCACCCTGGTTCTTCTTCTTCCCGTGTTTGTCATCCTTCTTTTTCTAAAGTTGTCTTCTTCTTCTTCTTCTTTTTTCTCTTATCTGTATCACCCTACTTCTTCTTCCCATGTGCATTAGCCTACTACTACTTCTTCTCCTCCTCCTCCTCCTACTGTTGCTACTGCTTCTCTTGCTTCTTGTTCTTCTCCTCCTACTACCGATGCTTCTTCTCCTACTGTTTATTCTTCAACTTTTTTTACTTCTATTTCCGTTACTGCTTCTTCTTCTTCATATTGTGCTTCCTCCTTAGCTATTTCTTCTTTTTCTTCTTCCTCCATGTGTGCCGACCATCTGTTATTTTTCTTCATCTTTTTCTTCCTGTCATTTTCATATCTTTTAAAATGATTTCCAACTATGTTCTTTTTGGCAAATAGATTAATACAACTGAGTAGGGTAACTGCAAACTAGACTCTGCTTATTTCTCTTTCTCACTTTGAAGGTTGAACCAATTGATACTGCAAGATTTTCACGGTCATTAGCAAACAAGCAACTAACTTGTCTTCCATAAGGAAACATTATCATCATCATTATCATCATCACCAAGTTGTTCACTTTCTAGATTTTCATGGTGGTTCCCAAACAATCAAATGCCCTATCTTCCTATAGGGAAACATCATCATCATCATAAGCTTTACCATGCAGGTGGTACTTGGATCTTGTTGTGCCACTTCTATTGATCTTTGGTTATGTATTTAGGAAGCCCAAATTTTCATATCTTTTGTAATTATTTCCAATTATGTTCTTTTTAGCAAATAGATTAATGCAATTGAGAAAGGCAACCTAAAACTACACTCTCCTCTTTTCCTTTTTTCGCTTTGAACCAATTGATATTATAAGATTTCCTTCGTGGTTGGTAGACAAGCATATACCCCATCTCCCCTAGGAAAACATCATCCTTGTCATTATAAGTTGTTTTACTTGCTAGATTTTCATTGTGGTTCCCAAACAAACAAATACCCTATCTTTCAATAAGGAAATATCATCATCATCATTATCCATCATCATAAGTTGTTTTATCATGTAAGATGGGTCAGTAACATGAATCCTCTTATGCCACTCTTGTCGATTTTGGGCTGTCTTTCGCGAGCTCAATTGTTTTCATATCTTTTCATGATTTTTAGCGATGTCCTTTCAACTTTCCTCAAGTTCTTTTATTGCCTTCTATTTGGATAAATTTATTCTTCCTAATTTTTGTGGTCTCCATTTTTTGTTTCACTTGACCAACCACCTAAATCTACTTTTTCCTATTTTATAACCTATTGAGTCTATCTTTAGGTTAACTTGTGTTACTTCCTTTCTAATTTCATCTTTTCTTGTTTTGCCACTCATTCACCTTAATATCCTCATTTAAGCTAAATTTATTATATATATATTATTTTTTAACTAGCCAAATATCCTTCCTTTTAAAGCATAGCTGGTCTTATAGCTATCTAATAGTTGTTAAAGGCGTAAGGCGTAGTAAGGTGCAAAGGGGTTCTGGAACCTAGGCACAAGGCGCACAAGCGAGGCTCACGCCTGAGTAAAGCGCATATTACATAAAAATTATAAAAATATTTATAATACCTTAAAATTAAATATGTAAAAATAATAACTAATAACTTTATTGAAACAATCAATACTACCCTAAATTGCAAGTATCAAAAGGAATGATCATCTCAAATATCAATAGTCCAAGTTCTTATTTACAAATTTGATAGACAAATGTTACTTGCAAAAGCAAAACTTAAAACCTGTAGAAAAAGATCAACCAATTGGAATATAAGGTTACAAACATCCAAAAAGCATAGCATAAATTGTAGTTTCAAGTTTCAACATTTAATTATAGTATTATACAACTCAAAGTCAAAAGTAGCAATGCATAATATTCACATTATTCCTATCTCATCATATAAAAGCAAAGTACTATACTATAATTTCTAAGTTCATTATCATCTTCAAGCATAACATCCTCCTTTTCATTATTATCATCAAACTTGTAATTTTCACTATCTTCTTCTTCGGATTCCTCTAAATTTGCCTCATGTATAGAAAACGATGATGGATTAAGTGTTGAAACACTTGGTAATGAAGATGTTATTGATCTTTTAGGATGAATCAACTCCCTAACTTCATTAACTCTAGCTATATTGCCCCAAGTTAAAGAATCATCATCAAATATATACTCGTTTTCTGCATCTGATTCTCTTTCAATCTTCCCAATCAATCATTCATTGCTTTCATCAATATCTTTTAGAGAAATTGGGTCGATGGTGTCACGTGAATTATATCTCTTTCTTAGTGCTCTATTATACTTTATAAAAACTAAATTATTCAAGCAAGCTTGTTCTAATCTATTCCTTCTTTTGCTATGAAGTTGCTTTTAGAAATCAAAATGAGAGTATACATTATAAATTAAACTAAAGCCATGAAACCAATTATCTATTAAAATAGGGTCACTTATATTTTCAAAAAAACTCCAATTTCTTTTACAACCAGATGCACTACATGTGAGGCTAAGAACATTGATAGCAAGCTTTTGCAAATTCTTCGCAGAGAAACCATAAGAAATCCACAATTCAGTTGTTAAAAAAATTATATAAAAATAAATTTCTTCAAAAATCTATATGATAAACAATAACTGAAAAAAGAATAATATCATATATACCTATAGCCATTGTGCTTCCATGTGTAATGATCATGCTTTTTTCAAAAATTCCCTTAGCTCTCCTATATGTGGGTAGTTCCTCTATGATTTGATCATAAACCTCGCCATCTGGAACCAATCTTGCTATAATATCATATAATCTATCAATGATTTTTTCATCTATTGCAATATTGGGATTTGAATAAAAACTTTTTGGGTTAAAATAGTGCCCAACTACATGTAGAGGGCGATGGAGTTGAATTTCCCACATTCTATCAATAATTTCAAATACTTCTTTGTATTTTTCTTCATTGTCTTTAAATGTGTTTGTAATTGCTTTTTTGGCTCTATCCGTGGCTTCATAAATGTAACCCATAGGGGGATTTTTTCACGATCCACCAATCGTAGCACATGGATAAGGAGCTCAGCTACATTAAGGGTATATACCACATGATTCCAAAAGCTTGGGCTAATAATTATAGCAGCAACTCTTTTGCCTTGTAACTCTTTTGACCATTTACTTATCACCTAGTCTTCAGAAGTAAATATCTTTCTCAAATTATTATTTTTTGCTCATGAATGCTTGAAAGTGTAATAAAAGCAGTTGCAAATCTGGTTTTAACAGGCCTAAGCAACTCCTTCTGCCTCGTGTATTGCCTCATCACATTCAATACCCCCTTGTGGTTGTAGATGTTACTACTTACAGTCATTGCTTGCTTCATTATTGATTAAAGGTAGACGATTTCCATATATCTTCTAACATTAAGTCTATATAGTGGGCAGCGTATAGCGACCAATATACATGGGGGTATTTGGCTTCTAACAACCTTCCTAAAAGACATACAAGAAAATGCATATAATTGATTAGATCATTAAAACATATAAGATAAATCAAGACTCAAGAGATAAATATTTATAATAATACAGTGAAATGTTTATTCTTATACTTGCCATTATATTTTTTGAAGCACCATCTATGATCACTTGGATTATATTGGCTAAGTTCAAACATTTTCTCTCCACTCTTCTTAAAGGAAGAAGCATCTATAGACTTTATAAACATTGTTCCCTAAGTACAATTTACGAAAAAATTGATTAATGTTCTTTCCCTCTTATCTTTCTACCCATCTGCCATAACAGAACATTCATATTTTGCCCATTCTTCTTCATAGCTCTTCATTAAATTTTGTGTATGTTCTTTTTCACTCTCCAATAAACGAACCCTTCATGATAACTAGGGGGCTTAATCTTGGATTATATTGCCCAAATGTTTCTATTGCTGTAGTAAAATTGTCAAACTTGATAGCATTAAATTGAATCCCTGCATCATACATCCATTGTGCAAATTGTTTACATACATGTTCTCTTCCTTTTTGTAAACATCACTAATAGTTGTTTCCTTATTTTTTTCTACCTGCCTTTTCTCCACCTCTTTCTCAGCATCAGATATATAATATGCATCCATGGGTCCCTTTTGTTTTAGTTTCTTCATTTGTGGACCCACTCTACTATTTCCACTTGATTCAAATACTTGTTTTCCACGACTAGTAACTTCTACTATCTCATCATCTTCATCCTCACTAGAAACATCCATATCAAAATTTGGAACTAAATTTATTTGCTCCTCATCTTTTTTTTTTTTTTTCAACATGTATGCTCTAAGTTCTTCTTTCATATGTTCAGGGCATCTCTTACAAGAAACTGCATTTCTATATTACTCTTTTCCAAACTTTCATTGTGCAGCCCATAAGTTTTATTCTATGATAAGTAGCAGAATTTTGAATGCCGCCCGTATTCTTAAATATCAGTAAAACTGTACTTTTCCTTCATTTGATATTTTCTTGGATCTTATAATTATATTAAATAAATTTATCAACCAATTTAAACCTATATCTCTTATGCACTTTCATGCTTCAATTTGTTATTATCTAGATTTGGACCTTTTTCCTATTCTTATTTTTCTTTGGGCTTCTTTTACTAAAGATACCTCAATTTTATGACAATAATTAATATCTTTATTTTCCTTCATATTTATAGTTTCATATAATCTTATACTTTTAATCTTTTCTTAATTTCATCATCCTTTATCAAAACTTTGTGGTCTTCACTTTTAATACATCTAACATGAGCCAAGTTTTAACCTTTTTGTTTTCCTTTTAATTTAGCTAATTTAAATGTCTTTTACATTTTTTTCTAGTTTGTAATCTATTATAAAGATGTCAGAAATCTTATATTTAGCTTTACTGATGACTTTCTTAGTCTAGTTCGTGGAATTTCTTGTCTTGAATTTATTTCATTTTTATCATTTTTTCATTTTTTTAAAATTTACTTGCTTGTCATTAATAGCATTTTGAATATCCTCATTCCACTATAATGTTTCCTTATGCCAGTGCCTACTATTATATCCTCCCAGGATGCTTTTCACTACTTTTTGAATGCATTTCGCCATTTCATTCCACATCTATTCTACTTTCCTATCTTTTGTATTAATGCATTTTCCTTCTTCTATCATCTTTGTATTAATTCCCCTCCTAATTCTGTACTCTGGTATAGCACCTTGGCTTTTGGGTTGTGCTGTCTTCGTACCATAACATTAATGTTGGTTCATGCATTTGATGGGCCGATCAAATCTGATACTTCCATGATATATCATTGCGGGTCTATACAAGCTTGGTAACCCTAGTAATTTTTTTTAGTGCATGCACCATGTCAGCATACCTGTTCTTTTATTTGTTTAATTTAACATTTGACTTGAATGTAATTGCAGGCTTTATCTTGGAAGATCAAGGATGAAAGCTTGAAGGATTGGTTTTGGAAATTAGCTTTAGAGGTTTGGTTCCCTTTTTCTTTATGAGGCACCATCCATGTTGAAACTGCTTGTTGCTAATTAATTCATTTTTTCCGTATCACATTGTTTGTTGATCAACATGCAATGAACTTGTGCATGATAGTATATTTTTGTTTTAATGTGGTTTTATTTGATTGTATGGTTACAACTTTCATTTTGGTGGGTTCTACTCCTTTTGTAGTCTGTAGCAGTGCAATGAATATTTTGAGAGTGACTAGCGTTTAATGAATTAACAGATTTAAAGAATTCTTCTTCCATATAACGTACTTGAAGACTCTTTTGGTCTGTCCCTGTTACCTTGTTTTGAGCTTCTGTGCACCTATCCAAGCCTTCAAAGTCAAGGCCCCAAATCTCATAAATTCAAAATTTCAAGACTGTGAAGAAATGTCCAAAGGAAAGAGCCCATCAGGAAGCAGCTATTTTTCTAGTCTTTGAAAAGTTCATAAAAAGAAGGCTTCTTACTTAGAAAGAGGTCCCTTGGCCACTTTTGTTTTCTCCTTTCCTTGAGCTTTTCATTCCAAAGCTTTTACTGTCCCTTCCCTCCATTGCATGGAAGCTTAATTAGAATTCTGAAAAGTAGAGATGTGGGGTATGATTGTAGAGCTGAGGATGGCCTCAGAAATCCTATAAGCTGGGGAAATGATCCCACTTCTCCGAGTGGAGTACCAAATCTCCCAGATAAAAAGGGTGCTGTGATAAAGATCATATCAAGGTTCAAGAGTATACTTGGAACAAGTTTTCCACATCTAATTTTGTTGACTTTGGTGAGTTATTCATTTATTTTCAAGTTTCTATACAAAACATTGGCTTATTTTCTTCCTGTTGGGTGGAAAACCACAGCCAATTGAATTGCTGTCTGCCCTCAATTTGTGAACCAATTTTGGATTAGAGCCTCATATATTCTAATTCATAAATGGGTATTTGAAGAATCTTAATAATTAGACCAGTTTTCATTTTCTGACTGTGAAACAATCACAATTGGTGGCAACTCCATTCCGCGTCTAAATTTGGCCCTGGGAAGCTGTCATGTTATCCTTTTCCAGATCCACGCAAAAAAGAATTCTGAATTTAGAAGTTTACTAGCATGACATACTCATTGGGAAATAGCAATCCTTTTCCTTATCGGTAGGAAAAAGAAAATTCTTAATTGAGGAGCATAAGTTTTTTGGCTTGGCATATCCTTTGGGAAGTCCTATTGCTGCTTGTTAAGATTGGAGGACTTTTTGTCCTACATCTCACTTTCTGTGCTGCTCTTTCTTGCTGTTAGATGACCCATTTATTCATGGAATTCCTATTATATGCCTTCTTGCACTATACACTTGAGAAAACTGTTTCTTTGTCCAATCCCATTTTGACTTTGCAAGGTTGGACACCTTTTCGTTTACAGAAACTCCTGCTAAAGATTCTTTTAGTAAATTTACTACTGATGGAATTGGCAGGTTAACTCCTTGGACTGCACAAAAACTGGAAATGCTGGGAGGAAGCTTTATCAGGTGTTATCCACATTAAAAGAAATTGAAAATTTTCAGCAGGTACTATTCAAAAGCTTCAAGTATGCCTTTAACTTATTGTGGCTAATATCACAACATATTTTTTTCCTATATTGTCTGTTATTAATAGGCATCAAATGCACAGCTGTGTCTGGTGTACTTGATAATAGGACTTGTATTTATCTTTATCTTACATTGCTAGTGGCAAACAATTTCTGAGTTGAAATTCCTATATCTTTAGGTAATTGTTGTTATCATTCTACTGGGCTGGAAGTTATAGAGGCTTATCAGGGTCCAGCTCCAGCCCATGAACTGAGGGCTTCTAGTTTACTCTATGATAGGGCTGCCTGTGAAGGATTTGGCTCGTATCAAACCTCATCCAGAAAAAAATTTACGTTTCTAATAGTGTTCAAATTGCACTGCAGCATGCTGGTATGTCCAGGTTTATATCAGACTAGGTTATGCTATCTATTGTTTGTCCAAAAACCAGTTTACTGTTGCTTAAAGCCTAAAAGTTGACTTAGGTTGGGCCTGTTTGGATAGGTGGGATTTAACTTCATCTTAGGACTGAAAGGAAAATGATGTCGAAGTGAAAATAATTTATGTGAAGTAATTGATCGAGAGAAACTAAATAGACTTACGTGGAAAAGATATAAGTGATGATGGAGAAGATAGTTTGATTGTGGAAAAGGTACGGTTTACTAGGGTAGATAAATCATAAATGTCTTATCAACAAGAGGGAGGGAAAGATGTCTTCCTCCTTTTTTTCTGCCTATGAAAACTTCCCCTTAGTTACATGAAATGTCAAATGAGCTGGAAACAAATTTGGGTCGGGAGAATCCCTTCAAGAAGGCTTGAGTGGGAAAGCATTTGTTTTAAATGTAAACAAGGATGAATTGGTAGAGATTGTCAGTGAGAGAAAACAAAGCACAAGTAGAAATGAGAATGGCAGCTGGTTAGAAGGATCTTGCCAGTTGCAAGTGTGGAACAGGGCTTCTTTAGGATTCTTCGAAGATGATGTTGTTGGGAAGCTTTTGAAATCTTCTGACTGTTGACAAGGAGATCTTGATTTCAAAATTCTTCTCCATTGTTGGATCGGAGGTCAAAAGTGAACCTTTATTAAGACGAAATCTTAAGAATGTCACATTTCTAGCCAAAATGATGTCCATGGCCATCCTTTTTATATTTCTCTCCAAGAAACAGAAGAAGAAACTGGCTTGAAGCTTTTGGTGTGTGCTTGATGAAATCTGTGGCCAGAGATCCAATTACTATTAGAGAGGCTCAAATAGAGTTCAAGGCAGCCCCTTTTGGTTGGCCCCTGTTACATGTCAAGGTTTAATTTGGAAGCTTGCCTGGGGAAGGTTTTGCTTCTAATTATTTCAGATTCCATAATATATGTGAATACTAGCTTTCTTTGCAGCTGTACCGAAGAATCTGTTCGTCTTCATCCACTGCAAATTTTCGTGCTTAGTTTTCATTCAACATTTCCCAACTAGTTTTGTGTTACTGAGTTATTTGGTATTGGTTACAAACTTCATTGTCCCAGTTTTATGATGGTTTAGAGAAGGGAAGAGAGTCTTACATGGATCCTCATATGCTATCTGGTGTTGTAACCTTTTTATACCTAGAAAGAAATGAAAACATTTTTAAAAGAAACGCCTAGGCAAGTCTCTTGAGGTTTGGAGCTGTTGCTTTTGCATATGGAAACAAACTTCTGAAAGACCTTGCTTTGCTGCTTAACATGACTTGGAAAGAAATTTGAGGTTGCAACATGCATAGAGATAGTCTTAAGTTATCATGTTGGCTGCCTCTGTTGTGCCATATTAAGGGAAATTCTAGGGAAGCTCTTTTAGTTACCAAAGGGTTTGGGATTAATGGATTTATTACGATGCTCAAGGCTTGATGTTTTTGAAATTTCTCTTATGGTTGGTGATGCTTAGTGGACTAGAACACACTTCAAAATTTATAGAGCAGTCAGAAGATATCAAGTTTAACCTCTTAACTCATAAAGTGTTAACATATTCTCTAACAATCCCTCAGGTTAAAGCATTTATCATGTATGCACAGGTTGTAACTTGAGATGATAACATGCTGATATGTATAACAAAATACCCACTTTGGGTCTCAAATGATATAACTATGGCAATACTAAATCTGGCCAAGGTAGACCTTTCCAAGCATTAATAGCTAGGACTTGGGCCTCTTACATTGTAGACTCTAATTAGGGGTCCTTTTCCATAGGGTTGCCACTTTGGGTTTTAAACTTGTGAGTTGGGATCCCTCCTTGCTGACTAGCATTTCTCTAGTTCCAATGGTATCGGAAAATGTCAAGTTTAGTTTCTTATATTTTGGATTTGCATCCTTCCAAGATTTGTTGCAGTTGAAATGACTATTCTTCAATTGTCAGAGTCAATATTGTAAAAGCAGCTTTATATGGATGGTATTAAACTATGATCTTATCTGTTATATCCTAAGCTTCATTTGGATCTTGCATTGGAGGCTATGCATTGGAGGCTATGAAGCGTTTTTGACGAGGTTCCAATTATTATTTAATCAGCCCATCTTCTTTCTTTTGTTCAAGAGATGCTGGTAATGATGCACGTGTGCTAAAATTGGTCCACAATGGAAGTCATAAAGGATCTAATGGTGTATGAATGCAAACCAAATTGGAGAACATGTTGGTTGATTAAGATTATGACCAATTCTAATTGAAATTGTGATCAATAATTTGATATAGAGTCTAGACATACTCTAATAATAAATTTTATGAGATTAGCAGTTATCCAGGAGTGCGGATCATATGGAAATAAAAATATTCGTGATATTTTTTGGATTATGTTATATGATCTCTAGAGTTAGATTAAGTTGTTTTCCATTCTGTATCTCTCTCTCTAATCTTTTATCACTTTCTTTTGAGGTCCACTACACAGGAAACATTGTTTGCCTGACATGTAACTTCTTCCTTTAACAGCTTTTCCATTATCTTTCTAACAAGCTCTAGGGCATGCAGGTTTATTTCCTTTTGAGTCAATAAGCCATTCCCTGTGGTAGTCTCAAATTTTAAAAGTTGTTTTTTTTTTTTTGTTGGATCTAGACCTTTTTCTCCGTGTAAGTATTTTTTAGCTTTCTTGGTATCAAGTATATGAAATGGACAAGGTTTTAAGAGTTTCATTCAAGGCATTTAGTGTGTGGGTTTGATTGCCCAATGGCATGAGGCCCAATATCTGAGGGCACATTCGATTGTGTTAGTGGAAGGTAGAAAGTGAAAAAAGGTAATTATACCTTTAACTATGTTCTTAAAATTACTAAAATATTCCTGCTTCTGGCATCTTGTCAGCTTTTCTTTCTATTGAGGCATAAATTTCAAATACATTTTTCTTTGCTTCTCTATTTCTTCTATGGCATTGAACATACCTTGAATGAGGTTTGCTATAGGTGTTTTCTGTCCATCTTCTCAAATCAGCCCATTCAGTGTCAAATCACAAAGCTGCTGCTCATAGCTCCTAATTCTCACTCTCTAACCATAGAAACCTGTCATAATTATTAATTCCAAACGCTATGTCTAACTGAACTGCTGCTTCCAAATTTTAGCTTAAACTTATGGCTCCATTTGGGAATGGGGAAAAGTGGTGGAAAAGTTTTCCACCCATTTTAATGTTTTGACATCTTAATTAGCTAAACAATCCTATTTTTTCTTATTATCACCTGTATTTCCAATTATTATTCTCCATCTTTTTATACAAAAACCTACTCGTTTTGTCTTTACATCACATCATTCCCTCTCCTTTGCTCTATTTTTCCATATTCTTTTTTTTCCAGCCTCTTTTTCTCATTCCCAAATGAATTCCAAACTCTGCCTTAACACTAATTGCCTCATTTTTTTATTAAATTCATCCCTTATCTAGAATCCTAGGTTTTCTGTTTGATGTTGTTCCCTTAGACTCTGTAATGAGATTGTCCTACTCCTGCCTCAGAAAGTTTAGTTATATTGTGGCATTTTCATTACATTTTTGTGTTTTGACTTGTTCCTTCAGTTGTATTATTTCATGCCCTTTAGTTTCCCATCTTTTGGGACAATTTCCCTTTTTGATTAGGTCTGCCCTGCTGTTGCACTTTCTTCTTTGAAAAATCCTTCCTATCCTGACCCATTTTCCTCGCAGGTATTGTCCAACTACATATGAGTGAGTTATAGTAGTTTGGCTTTGGTACTTACAAAATTAATGTTCCAAATTATATGACTAGCTCGTGTTGGGAAATAATAATATGGTCAATTGTGCAAATTCAGTAGGGATAATTAGGTGGTTAGGGCAATCCAACTGATATGATTTATTAATATATTTACAATTGGCAACAGGTCAAGAATTTATATTCAAGATTTCTCAACAAGTAGATGTGTTATGATAGCCTAGAAAAAATGGTGGACAAGGTGATGGTGTTGCAGAGAAAGAGAAAACTACTTTTGACACCTTTATAAATAATTTTCAATATGCTTGATTTGGCTCTTAAAAGTACAATAAATACTTTTAGTCAAACTATTGTGTTAAGACTTGCCCAATGGGCCCAATTGTGTTAAAAGCATAAGAGATAAGAAAGACATCAGAATAAAAGGTAAAAAAAAAAGGAGAAAATTTTAGGTCTGGTTTAATGATACATCAAGTTATTTAATCCTTTTTTGTGCTTCTCGAGCATGGGGAACTTTTGATACATTTATTATTATTATTATTATTTTTCTACAAGTGATGTTTTGTTTAAGTTGGGTCAATGGTGCATCATTAGAGGGGGAGATTGATAAAAGATGTTGCACAAATTGATGAATTTGGATGTGTGTAGTAGGATGTCTATTAGGATTACTTTGTCTTAGTCTAAACAAGGTATTTGTTACACTACTTTCTTTTTTCATTATTATCCCTTTCTATCAATTGTTTACCCTTATATACTCCAAAAAAGCATATTCAAATCTATCATTACTTATGCAATTTTTTCTTTTCAGTACTCTCGATGACAATCCCCACACCACTACACTCCAATAAACCTATCCAAACGCAACCTGAGCTAAGTAGAAGAAGAGGAAATGTGCCTCGGGAGTTCTAAAATAAGTGGAAATGTGCCTTGGGAGTTCTATGTGATGGTAATATAGCAATTAATCATAGAAAGGGTACTTTGCAGGGTGGATATATGACCAATCATGATTTATGGGGTGGAATGTTGGGTGCCCAAGGAATTTGTTCAGCACGTTTGTCATCTAAATGAAGATATAAGGGGTACCTGGCTTTGGGTCAACCCATAACTTGGACAAACCAACCCGTTTAGTTGCTTAATTAAATCAGACTAATTCTAGGAATACAATCTATTACAAGACTTTCCTAAGATAGCTAACTATACATATGTACAATACAGACCACTTTACTAAAGTAGCTAACTATACACATGTACAATACAAACCACCAGTCACGTTTCCCACACTCTCCCTCAAGCTGGTGAATAGATAGTCTCCATTCCCAGCTTGAATACAATACTCTGCAACACTAAACTGCTTCACCCTTTGTTGTACATCAGCAATTTGGCCATGTATAGACGCATAAGGTGTACAAATCAACCCACTCCAACTTTTCTTTGATAAAGTGTTTGTCAATTTTGATGTGCTTTGTTCGATCATGTTGTACTGGGTTGTGTGCCATGCAGATTGCAGACGTGTTATCACAATAAAGTTTCATTGGACCATTCCACTTAATCTTCAAGTCTTTCAAAATGATTTTCAACCAATGTAGTTCACACACAACTTGAGCCATTGCTCGAAATTCTGCCTCTGCACTAGATCGTGCTTCCGCATTTCATTTCTTACTCCTCCACGTCACAATGTTTCCACCTAGAAAGGTGTAATATCCAGTGGTTGACCTTCTGTCAACAATTGATCCAGCATAATCGGCATCTATGTATGCCTCAAGTACTAAACCTCCATTCCTTCTAAACAAAATACCTTTTCTTGGTGTTCCCTTGAGGTATTGTATCTCTCGATGAGCTGCTTGCAAATGAACTTCCCTCGGGCTATGAATGAATTGGCTAATCACACTAACTGAAATGCTATATCTAGTCATATGTGAGATAGATAAATCAGTCTTCCTACTAGGTGTTGATATGTTTCCCTATCTACTGCATCCTCCTCAGCTTTTTTAAGTTTAAGATTTGGATCTATTGGAGTATTTGCTGGTTTGCATGCTGTCTTGCCTATTTCTTTGAGGAGATCTGTAATATACTTTTGTTGGGAGATAAAAATGCCCTGCCTAGGGTGAGTAACCTCAATCCCAAGAAAATATTTCAACCTTCCTAACGCCTTGATCTCAAATTCCTTAGCCCAGCTCTGACTTAGGACCTGTTTCTCTTTATCATCATCTCCTTTCACTATTTTGTCATCGACATAAACCAAGAGAGCTGTGATTCTCCTTAAAGGGGAATGTCTAGTGAACAATGTATGATCTCCTTGGCTTTGTCTGTATCCCATAGCCATCATAACTCTTGCAAATCTTCCAAACCATGTTTGTGGTAATTGCTTTAGACTATACAAGGCTTTCTTCAATTTACACACAATATGAGCAGCCACAATCTTCCCATAACCTGGCGGGACCTTCATATAAATTTCTTCCTTTAGTTCTCCATGCAAGAATGCATTCACGACATCAAACTCCTGTAATTCCCAACCATAATTAGTTGCTAATGACAATAAAACTCGAACAGTATTCATCTTTGCAACTTGAGCAAAAGTCTCTAGGAGATGGTGAAAATTTTTTAAAAGACAAGAAATGTGCAAGAGGGTACATAGGTCGTTTTGTGCACACTCTCATTCCCTTCCTAATAGCAATTGGAAGGTATTGATCATCATAGGATTAGAAATTGTTACCTCATTCTTAGGATCTGGGTCACATTCTTGGACCTGTATATATTCAGGAACAACCGTCTTCTTCCTTGTGAACACCTTGCCTTTGCCAAATCTCACATTCTCAAGAGCAGAATCTGTTTTTTCTTAGGGATTTTCAGACAGGTTCAAGTTTAGACATAGGTTCAGATTCAAACACGGGCTCAGGAGGATTTTTAGCCACATGGTTCGTTGCAATGGTACAAGATGAACAAGGTGGTTTAGATGCAGGAAGTAATGATAGATCAAGTAAAAAATCTTTATCTTTATCTTTATCTTTATCTACTATTGTTGAATTCTCCCCCTAAAGATAAGGAGTGGTGAAGTAAGACTCTTTTTCATTGAAAATGACATCCACTGAGACATAGAACTTCTTTGATGGAGGATGATAGCATTTATACCCTTTTTGAGGTGAAGAATATCCTACAACGACACATTTTATTGCCCTTGAATCTTTTCCCCCTGTTTTGACTGTGAAAATGTACAAATGACACACACCCAAATATTCTAGGAATAAGGTTATTTGTAGTGTTTATGCTAGGGTAGAATGTTGAGAGAATTTCCATTGGACTCTTGAATCCCAATACTCTAGAAGGCAAACGATTTATGAGATGAGTGGCTGTAAGAACTGCTTCTCCCTAAAAGGATTTAGGCACATTTTTTTGGAACATAAAGGCCCGGGTTGTTTCAAGGTGGTGATAATTTTTTCTTTCCGCTACTCTATTTTGCTTTGGGGTATTGAGACAAGATGACTCATGTACTATCCCTTCTTTCTGAAAGTATGTAGTTAGGATTTGATTGAAATAATCCCTGGCATTATCCGACCTAAACCTTTTAATGCTAACCCTAAATTGGGTTTTAACCATGGAACAAAAATTTGGGAGAACAGTACCAACCTCAGATTTATGTTTGAGCAGAAAAATCCAGGTAACACGAGTACAATAATCAATAAACGAAACAAACCATCTTGTCCCAGAAACATTAGGAATAATAGACGAGCCTCAAATATCACTATGAATGAGATAAAAAGGAACAAAGCTTCTTTTGTTACTAATTGGAAATGGTATATGCCTGTGCTTAGCAAGTTCACACACTTCACAATGAAAATTTTCAACATCTAGACCTTTAAACAAAGAAGGGAACATAATTTTAATAATCCTTAAAGATGGATGTCCAAGTCGGCGATGGTGAAGCCAAACTTTCTCTTTATTAGATGAAAAGGACTCTGAGATTAAGGAATGAGATAAGCTGCCTTGATAATGTTTGATTGACTTGGTGTTTCAAGGTAGTAGAGGCCATCCTGTTCTCTAGCATGTCCGATCATCTTCCCTGAATCCTTGTCCTGAAATAAACAATAACTATGATAAAAAACCACGTTGCAATATAAATCTTGAGTGAGCCTTTGTATAGAGACAAGGTTTGTGGACAATCTAGGGACATGAAGGATGTTTTTTAAGATTAGTGATAGACTTATTTTGACATTCTCTACACTTGCTACAGTGGTGAAAGGACCAGTTGTGGCTATTTTTCTATTGCTTGGACATAGGGAATAGGTGGAAAAAATATTTGATGAGTGGGTCATATGGTTGGTAGCTCCTGAGTCCATGACCCAAGAGTTGACAAATGTTGTACCCGAGACATTTAACCCAATGGAGAATGGGACCTCACCTGAATATGCGAAAGAATAAGTACCTAAAGATTTTTCAAGGTTGCCAATAAGTGATCTCACCCTCTCGATCTCTTCTTGGTTGAGACTGCCTGTCTCTTGTGGTGTTGATTCATTGTGTTGTATTGCAGCAACATGGGGCTGCCCATTGCTCCTTGGCTGCTCTCCTTTCTGTCCCCATTCTCGACTTGAAGTCTTTTCATGGAGCTTCCAACACTTTTCATGAGTATGGCACGCCTTTTTGCAATAAGTGCACCATAAACTATCACGATTTTGAGTCTTAGGTTGACTAGGCTTTCCACTTTCAAAAAAATGGTGCCTTTTCCACATGTGTGGCTGATTTGTTGCCACCATTACCACCATGGCCGAGCTATTTATGATTTGTGGTTCAAGCATCAGACCTCTTCTACTTTCCTCACTTTGGATTAGTGCTACCACCTCATTAAGACATGGAACCTCTGGCTTGCCAAGAATCTGGATCCTTACTTGATCAAATTCTGGATTAATACCAACAAGAAAATCATATACTCTATCTTGCTCTATGAAGTCTTTTAGAGCAGTTACATCATCAGGACATTTGGTTTTTATCACCATATAATGATCAAGTTCTTGCCACAAGGATTTCAATTGATTGAAATACTCAGTGATTGTTTTATTGTCTGGTTTCGCAGCCATCATCTTCACTTTGACCTCATATACTTGAGCCGCATCCCTAGCTTTAGAATAGGTCTGTTGAATTGCATCCCAAATATCCTTAGCAGTAGACAAGAACATGCATGTGTCACTAATTTCAGGGATCATAGAACTACACAGCCACACCATAATCATGGAATTTTTTTCATCCCATGCTTCAAAACAAGGATCGCCTAGCTTTGTTCCTGTACCGGTAAGATGATTCATAGTTTTTAAAGGCATGCCTAGGAGTGCACCTAGGCTCACCTCTTGCGCCTTGAGGTGTACTTGGTGTGCTCGATTGAACTTTTCTAAAATAACATTAAATGAAAAAACTTTAAATATTCAATTAAGACTTAACTTTTCCAATCTCTCCTTTCTTTCTTGGTTTAACCAAAGTTGGTGCCCTCCATAGGATTATATTTAACATTTGAGTAATCTTATTATTTTATTTTTATAAATTATACATATAATTAAATTTATTTGATTTTATATAATGTGCGCTTTTCTTTACTTCGGCGCGTGCATTTCCAGTGCGTCTTGCTCCTAGGCCCCAAGAGCCCTTTGCGCCTTGGTGCACCTTACGCCTTTAACAACTATGAGATGACTGATCTTCCCTTTTCCTTTTAGCTATGTGAACAAGTTGGGACCACGTGAGGTAATTTTTTCCATCCAGCCTGTATGCAGCTTGAATAGTCTGCAGTTCTCCAGGTTGTTGAGATTGAACAACCTCCTCTGATTAAACTGTAGCAATTGTCTCTGCAACCTCTGACATCTTCCATTGTTAAAAAACTCTAGGCAATTAAGGCCTCTTCACATGAAGCATAAATCACCAGCAATGAAGGTTGACAAAAAAAAAAAAAAAAAAAAAAACTCAATAGAGCAAAAAAAAGGTTGTGAAGACAAAAGGTTTCAGTCTGAGAAAAGAACTACAACTCAGATACCATATCAATGATAGAGAGAAGAATTTCATTCATCTTCTAAATTATATCACACTATAATTTTATATACACTAAACCTAGTAAATAGAAAGGAAACTTGACTTGTCAAATGACTCAAATCCCATGATTCATGGGATACGCTAATACAATAGGAAACTTAACTAAATCAGACTAATTTTTGGGATACAATCTGTTACAAGACTTTCCTAAGATAGCTAACTATACACATGTATAGTACATGTATAATACAGACCAACAGTCATGTTTTCCCACAAATACCATTACAGGCTTTATTCTATGTAAAATCAATTTATTTTTAATGAAATCTTAAATCTATGGTAAAGTCAGAATTTCCAACAAATTTTGAAAAAGGTACATTTTACCTTTCTGATCTCCTTGAAAATATATTTGTATTGGATTTGGTATGAGAAACCCAAGTTGTCCAGAATCTGGTCAATTTGGGGTTTTTTAGGAATTTTTATTTTTATTTTTTATTTTTTGTTTTGACTTTTAAAAAGAATACAATAATCTGACTTTTTTTTATAATACATGTTAGATGATTTACACCAACCCTTTCTATATTGGAATATTTTGAAAATTTTATTTCATAATCTTTTTATTTATATATTTTTCTAATTTTTAGATTTAAAAAATTAAAAAATACATCATTTAACCTTTCTAATATCCTAAAAAATGCATATTGAGCTATGATTTTGTGGTGATGAGATAAAAAGTTTATTCGTTTAAAATATTTTACTTATATTAGAGAGTCACTTGTTCTAAACTTATAATGTTGAATGTTTTGTTTGCTTTATTAATTACTCATACTGTATTTTTGAATTTTTTATTTGAACTTGATGACTTGATGCATAAACCGCTACTTTAGGAAGCATAGGCTGATACACCTTCATTTATATGTGTAAAATACAAATTAACTATTATATTCTTGCATTTCACAATTTTTTATTTTTTTGGATTTTTTTATAATTGTTTGGCAAAAGAAAAAAAAAAAAAAACTATCTGATATAGATTGATACAGTCTGATACAGGCCGATATAGTCTGATACCGATTTGATGCACTTGTATGGTATAGGTTTTTCAAAAGGTCAATACAACTCTCGATATTGATATTTAGAACTATGGTTAGGGTTAGGGTTGACTTTAACCCAACAAAATCCGACCAGAATAAGTATAGAATTCGAGGGTAGTACCTAAGAGAAATGAGGTGAGAGTAATTAGTATAAGATAGTTTGACAATTTGGTGTGTATATATATA